>WBMV01007323.1:430878-474645 GCA_013396655.1 Campylorhamphus procurvoides
AAAAAAAAAAAAAAGAAAAAAAAAGTGCTTGAAAAGTAGGGTCAGGAGAAAAAGAGAAAAAGCTTCTATTTTGTTTTCCTACAATAAATTATTGACTTTTCAATATTGTATGAAGCATTAATCTACCTACAACAGATGAGGTATAACATGGCTAATGGACCAAAATTAACAGCCAACAGACTAGTGTTTCTCAGTTTATACTAATATGCAAATATGTCTCAGAGAGATATTTTTGCTTCTAAAATTTAATCTACTAAGAAAGAAGTGAATAGGTTACAGAACCCAAAAAAAACCCCAAACCAAACCAACCAACCAACCAACCAACCAACAAAACCAAAAAAAACCCCACAAACCAACACAAAAAAAAAGACCAAAAAGCAAGCGAGTTCATTTGTGGTGAGAAAATAAAAGTACCTGAAGCCCTAAGGCTAATTGCTAGTTGTAAAGTGCAGTCTACTTCCCTCACCATACTGAGAGGTACTTGAAATTTATTACTTGTTGTGTTGCTTTAGGGACAGATTTGTGAAAGGGGCAAGAGCTTGAAATAATTCACTTAATGCATCCTCAGTCATTTAATCAGTTATTTCAGATGGAAACAGTGCTCTGATTAAAGGGAAGCTGCCGCTACAATGAATGAGTGCCATGAAAGTCAAATGAAAATGACTTGGGGAGGCAGAGGAAGGGTGGAAGAGGAAAAATAAAGATAGAAGGCAAGATCACTGCATTGTAGAGTAGAAAAGGTGACACACCAATCTATCATGGCCTTTAGAGTTAGAAGGGTTTTCTGAAGACTTTGAGGCAGTATAACATGATTAACAAGAGTGTAACCATTCACACATTTAGTGATTGAGCTATATCCCCAAATAACATTATGAATAACTCCCTCAAGAGATGACATATCTTCTACTTCAATGACAACACATACTGTACTTCTTTTGATACACTTCAAAGGTTCCTTTCTTAATCATTTGAAATACACATGTGGAAAACAAACCCAAACCATAAAAAATCACTAGCTTTTCTTGTTTTTCAGTGTCATTCCACCACCCCCCACCCNCACATTCCCAGATGTATATATATGTATGTTCCACGGGTACATTTGTTTAACTAACATTTAAACTATCATCTGTCTTTCCACATGTGACTAGTTTTAAAATACTTGAGACAGAGTATAGAGGTGCTTTATGTATTTGCTTTTATACTTTTGGTTCTTTACCTATTTCAATGAGTTTACGCAATTAAATTAGTCACCTACACTTCTGTTACTACTGATTCAGTAACATTTGAGTTCTATATTTTGTCTTGTGGTCTGGCAGAGAGTTTAAATAACTACTGTTTCTTTCATTTGGTTTTAAGTAAATATTTGTTTTTCCTTCTGACTGATAAAAGGACTGGGGGGGGGGGGGGGGGGGGAGAAAAAAAGAGGAGATGNNGGCGGGGGGCCAACAAGAATGAAGGAGAATATGGACCTATGGAAGCTATTTCTTCCTAAAATAAAAATCTTCTTATGTACCAAGCAGGGTGGTACAAAACAACCTCTTTTGGAACAACAACAATAAAAGAAATAATTTAGGTAAATGATATATTTCAAAAAAATATGAGGTTTCTATGTCCTATAATTTTGTTTGGTTTACATTTTTAGGGAGTGAAAAACTACAAGGCTTTGATATCTTTTGTGTCTGACCTAGAACTTGAGCAGTCCTGTATTCATTGCTAACAGCAAACTGGGCAAGAAGAAAGCTCATTTATGAGCATTTTACCTGTATATTTTCCTGTATGTTACAAAACACATACTTTTTACAGTACTATATATATAATCTTGCAAATTCACTATTAACAAAAATAATATTGTGTATTGTCCTCTATCAGATCAAGCATTTCCTGGGCTCAGGTTATTTAGGATTATAGCAGAGACAGAACACATGTATGTCTCAGTATTTCTGTCTTGAAGGAGGGTGAGGGACTGAAAAGCACGAAGCTCTGCTGTTGTCCAACTTAAAGAGAAGTCACCCACTAAATAAAATAACCTTGAGCTTTTAGTGTCATAGAATCATAGAATATCCTGAGTTGGAAGTGACCTTAAAGGTCATCTAGTTCAAATCCCTCTGCCATGGACAGGAACACCTTTCACTAGACCAGTGAGTCAAAGTGCCATTCAACCTGGCATTGAACACTTCCAGAGATGGGGCATTGACAACTTCTCTGGGCAACCTGTTCCAGTGTCTCACTACCCTCAGAGTAAAGAATTTGTTCTTAGTATCTAATCTAAACCTACTCTCTTTCAATTTGAAACCTTTTCCCCACTACTTGTCGCTACATGACTGTAAAAAGCCCCACTCCATCATTCCTGTGGGCTCCCTTCAGGTACTGGAAGGACTCCGTTAAGTCAGGCTAACATCTTCTCCTTACCAGGCTGAACAACATCAATTCTCATCAACCTGGTTATTGTTTCTCTATTTAATTATGTGTGGCATGGAGATCAATCAAAGAAAAAGAAAAAGTAATGCAGAAGGGATTATTTCAGGTGGTGTCATGCTGGAGGCAAGTTAAATCCATCTGTGGGTTTTTACATTTTGTGCTGCAACCCTCTGTTAATTGCATTCTCAATGAAAGGTTATAGAGTTTCTCCCATTCCCCTACACACTTCTACCCTTCATTCACATCACAGCTGCATTTAGACTCAGCTAAATTTAGTAAGCAACTGTATTTAATCTTCTTCACATATTTTTACTTCAATAAGTGATTTGACAGTTTTAGGCTTTCCTTTCTTCAGGCACATGTATGCTACTTCAAATGCATTTGAATGGATCAGATAGGGCTGTTAAGAACTCGATAAGGTTATCATTTTTCATGCAAAAGAGAATTTCTCTATTACTGATATGCTGGTTATCATTTATATTTCCGGAGAAAACGTAAGATGTTGAGGTGACAGGGTTACAAATAAGGAGTCCACACACACAGAGTCTATCCCAATCCTAAAAAGAGAAAAAAAAAAAGAACAAAGGGAAAAAAAGGACCCAGAGACAAAAATAGCTTGACAGTATAGCAACTTTATCTTTCCTATCCGCAATAATATCGGTTAGCTAGGGGTGATATGTTTTTTTAGCCATCTTTTGATACATCATCCCAAAGCCAAGAAGGTGACCTGTTACATGAATGGAAACAGGGAGCAAGTTTATTGAACTTGGTAGTTGCACAGAACAGTGAGAGACCTATCAAAGTGAGAATACAATGAGGGAGTATATTCTGATTCTCCTGTAGCCCTACTGACTTTACTGATGATGCAGTGCTTACCATGACATCAGTGAGAAGAGGAATAGACTCTAGATTTATTCAACAGTTTTTGAGGGATATATTTTCTGAGGAGAAATTAGCATTCAGAAAGCTCACCCTTTTCTTTTGCTCAATGAGTAAATGCGGCTGTCTCAGACTTTTCTGGTAAGAATGGGGAAGTCCTGACATTGACTTTGGTGTACAGCAAACTGTTATCAGCAAACATGTTTGTTCAAATGCACTGAAAATTACACAGGCCAAGTTGTGAAGTTGGCCAAGACACTCAATCTTCCAGTGATCATTACAAGTCTATATATTTTATGTCATAATTAAAATATAAAATATACCTAATACAGTTGTAAATAATTCTAATGATTGTGCCAGAAAAACACTGATAGATAGAACAGATAAAATACTAACAATGCTTTTTTTTTTACATAAATAAAAAAAAAATACTCAAGAAGAGTTTCACCATAAGTCCCATAACTGTCCTGTACTAAAACTGGAACACTGCTGAATTTAAGGGTGTATATGTCCTTGTGCCCTGATGTCAACTAAATGTCCCTTCACACAGCAGCTTTCTTTGATAGAGTCTCAGGCTATCAAGTTTCAGATTCAGTGTTGGCTAACCCAGCTACACAAGTGGACAAGTGAAAAAAAGAGATCAGAAAATGTCTCCATTCATTGCCAAAGAGCTGAGAGGTGGTTCTAGTCCACTGTCCATCCCTGCTGAGTCACAGGTACAGCTGCTGCTGATACATTACCATTGAAAACATTCATTTTGTGGAGTCATCAACTGTAAAATGCATTTATATGAAACAGAATGGAAAAATAAAACAAACAAACCCAAGACATTTAATTAATTGTCAGTCTCAAAATATATAAAGAGGCAGCTATAGAGCATACAACAAGCTGGCATACTTTAGATTTTCTGGCTCACCTCTCAGAAGTACCTAAGAAGAATGATGTGCCCAGGAGAGGTGTCTTTTTTTAAGATGTTGAGACTTCTCTGTTGTTGATGAGGGGGTAAGATTGCTCTTATAAAAAAGATAAAGGCCAGCATACAATTGCTACAGATGAGTCGTGTTTCTAAGGAAGTTTGAAAGTGTTGAAGTGAATCAAGATAATTTTATACTGCTGCTTATTATCTCATTATCTTATTATCTCAAAATAATGCTTGTTTCCTCTACAAGGGTAAGAAAACTCCACTCAGTTCCTAGTTTGTTCAGTGATTTACAAACTCACGGCACAGGTACAGTTCCTCTCCTTGGATGTTGAAGTGTAAATGGTCAACACACATTCATGAACACAGGCACACCGACACACAGACACACACAAGAATGAAAAACACAGACACAGTCAAATAGGACTTAGGATGTGTTGAGAACTGTCGCGGAGAGGGAGACAAGTCACACAATCAATGTGATCGATAAGCAAGTCTCAACTTTATTCTGCGATGAGCAAGCTTTTGTATGTTTCTTACAATACTTGGTGCAATCTTATTGGTTCACTTTAGAGGTTAAGCAATATGTCTGCGGTTTGGCAGTTTATAGTTTCACAAGCTCACGTTTTGTTTCACATCTTGTTATTGCATAGTGTTCTTTCCAAAGGTCATCTCAATCTTGCCACATCAGTATCTAAACTTTGCTGCTTTGTATCAAATTTTTCAGGGACCCATGTCCCTGGTCTTGTAACTATTCCTCAACAGAGAACAGAAGCAGAAAAATAAAACCATTGGCAAACTGTTATTGAAAGACTGTGGGATAACTTTCAGCTGACCTGTGTGCACTTCTTGATGGGAGATAATGCTTCCTGACCCCTGCTAACAGTTATTGAACTTGCAGAGTACAAAGATAGACACTGTCAGTTCTGCCTTTCCAAGTATAAATGGAGACACTCTTCTTTTGGATGCAGATCTCTCTTCCAGTTCGAAAGACAGCTAACCCTCTGCCACAGTATACAATCAATTGCTTGACTAAAAATACAGCATTCTGACGTGAAAATGTTCCTTGATGAGCAGATTTCATAGTAGACTATCAAAAGACAGAGGAGAGAAAAGGGCAAACTGTTCTGTAAGACAACAAAATCATTTCAGTTCATGCTTTAATTTCAAGATATTTTATAAGCACATGAAATGCTGTTATTTCTTATTTTCCTTTCATTTAGTTCAATGTTTACATTCTGTCTTCTACGAAGACTATCTCACAATAAATTCTTTTCTTTTCAGTTGGTTGAACACATCTTGTCTGTTTCTTCTCCTTTCTCTTCTGATATTGGTTCCCACAATCTTAACAAAAGAGAATCAACACATACTTGAGAGAGTAAAAGTATGTCAAAGAAGGTAAATTAAGGCACTAAATCAGGAGAAAACTGGGTGAAAAGAAAACTTTAGCCATTCTATAAAATGTTGGAAAACATATACAGAATTAACCTGCCATGCTATGGGCAATCCCAAGCTCTATAGCTTTTCACCCTCTGATGTGTATCTCCCCCATAATTAGGGTTGGAAGGAGAAAGGTTGCTCCTTATGAACAATTAAAATAAAAACAATTATTAAGCTGTGCATATTTTTTGTCTCATTATATATGAAATATACAAATGCCAGTTTATCTTCTGCTCATTTTTTTTCTCTTCTAAAAATCATTAAAAGTCTTTTATACTTCATGGAGAAATGGGAAGCTTAATTACAGTGCTTCTAAAGTGCCTTTAGATCCTGAAGAGAAAGATGTTATTGTGTTTGTGACTTCACCACTTGCCTGAATGGAGGGTGAATTTCCTATCATACTAGCCCATAAATTAGAATATAATCTACTGCAGAAGACTATCACTAGAGATAGATGTGTAACACATAGTCAGAGTAACAGCTCTATTCTTTGATCATGAATATTTCATACTGTATCTAAGTTTCTCAATGTGAAATTCTAGTATTTCTGGAACCAAAATAGTCTGAAACTTTTTTTGAGGCCTGCTGAAATATTTCAGGTATGGGATACTGACTCTAATCAAAACACTGGCTCTATGTGTGTGGAGCTCATAGATTCCAACATCAGTCCTAGACTGGAAAACTGTGAGCAGTAAAGCCAGATTTTTGGATCTTAAAGTGATCCTTCACCTCTGAAATAAGTATTCAAAGATTTGGGTGTGGACAAATGCAAGGGAAGCCAGTGTCGTTAGCTAAGCAGAAAGTTTATCTTCTCTTCACAGAACCACAGCACTTGGTTTTCTTACTCTATTGGCTTTTGAAAGAAATTTTGCTTTTGAGAAAATGGATGCTCAGATACATTTTTTTTAAATTATTTTTTATTTAAAAGGAATGCAATTGAAGTTTATACTGTTTTTACTGTCTCCTGCAAAAATGGGTAGGTAATTTTTACAAAAAGCATGAAATCTCTTTATCGAAGTATCTCCACATCAGACATGTTTGAATGTCTTTCCTTTTCAAAACAAAGGATATTTCACTAGCTCATAAGGACAGGAGAGATGCAGAGTTCTTGTGATAAGTTTCCCTTCATATTTCCCATGTTGGAGAATATATTAGTGACCTTGCATTGGTAAGCAGAAATGCATAAACTTTTCCAGCTGAAAGAAAACTGTGTGTACTGTTCTGACCTCCCATCCCATCCACAAACCTTATAACACATTGCCAGGGCATTACAACACCATCCTTCAGAATGGACAGAGAGACAATAAAGCAACTGCCATAGAATCTTAGATTAGTCCATCCCTAGTGGAAAAAGTGCATTCATCACGTGCATTTACAGTAAGCCCAGCTGCCTCCAAGCATGAGCCATAAGTAGTCAGCTCCTGCAACATTTCTCTTTCTTCACAGGGCTCCCTTCTATCTTGTTAAATCATTGTTGACTTTTTCACAGTCCTTCAGCACAGGACAGCATGGCAGAAGCAGCCACTCAGTCCAGTCGTGATTGTAGCTGGTGCTTTGGTACTTCGTCCTTAGTCACTCTTTTGGGTTTCAACAGTCAGAAAGTCAAACACACAGGTGAACCTTGCAGCTGGCCAGAATATGAGTAACAGGTTGGGATGTGTCTTAACACAAAAGTGATCACAGCAATGCATAGCCATCTCTATGAACAAGATGAAGAAGACAGCAAAGCAGGACAGCTTGGTTCTTACATATATGTTTGCATATGGACAGACATAGCATCACAGTTGTGTGTTCTGAACATCTCAACCAAGGATGAGTTTTTGTCCAAAATATATTGAGAATAAGAATGAATTTTCTTTTTCCTCTTTGATATTTTTATTTTCTTCACCATTTCACAAAGTAAAAGTATGCTATATCATAATCCCAGGCTGACTTAAGGATTCTTGAGGAAAAAAAAAAAAGAACAATTGTGCAGCGTTACAGACCTTACTCCAGACTTTTCCAGTATAATACTGGGGCAAGTCAGTGACCATCCTTAAGACAGGGAACTGTATTCGTCTGCACATCATGCAAGTAGCACACTGCAGTTACAAGTGGGCACATGCAACGTCTGACTTGGTTTGATTGGAACTTACTAAACTTATATGTTGATTTGTGGACAATAGTAGAGTTTTTCAGAAAACATCCTAACTGTAAGCTCTATGAGAGAAAGTTTAAATCAACTTAAAAAAAGAAATTACATTCTTTCATGAGCTGATTTTAATGCTCTTCCAACTCATTTTCTAATGTTCTATTACAGCCTTTGAGTTCTTTTCACATGTGATAACGGGGAATGTTTGTGCTTTTATATTTTAAGAAATACAAAGGTCTTATGTGAGCACATTTGAATCATAATGAAAACAGACAAAACTGCATTGGGTCATAGAAAGAAATTAATTTTGCCCTGCTGTTTTCTACTATCCTTTTTTGTTTTCCTTTTTCACATGGCTCTTGTGTTTCAGACCTTCACAAACAGAACCAGAACAGATCCTATGTCTGTTCTTAAGCAAACTGCCCCGAAACCAGGCTGCGTCTGGGCCCTGGATCTTGTGCCTCATAGGCCTGGTGGACATACTGGTAGTCTGCAAACAAGTTGCTTATGCAAATTATCTGTACATTTGGTGTGTAATCTAGCAGCCCTTTCAGGTTATTGCCAGAATATAGGTTGCTTGGAAGAAGATGACTCCAGCACAGTGCACTTCTTGCAACAATAGCTCAGAAAGATTGCATTTGATATCTGAGGGAAAGCTTTTTCCCTGGGCATCCATTGTGAATCACATTATATTGATCCCAGGTACACACCTAAGGGGAGAAAATACAGGGCCATTCTCAAGACTCATATTTAAAAGACAACAAAAGTAGTAAAAAACATAGCACAGCGGCATCCAAATGAATGTGACATACATACTGTATTTCTCTTGTCAAAAAGATTGGTAAATTTTATGTCTAGCTACCTGTCAGCCATCCCACCATCACTTCTTCCTCTTCACTTTGATAGAAAAGAGTAAATATTAATTCATTAAATAATGCAGATCTTATTAGGATGTACAATCAGAGGAACAGTAATCTACAGTCAAATAAATGAGAAAGATCTAACCAAAGCTAATGCCAGTATCCAATGATGACCCAAACCTGTGATTCAGCCCAAAAGAACCAGAACTGTGAATGTGACCGAGAAAGACCAAAGATCCGAATTAAGCTGATGCTGATTCCCCATGACAAGTCTACAGTTTTTTNCTGTAGATTCATAGTGTTTGATTGTATATAATTGTAATATATGTGAATATATATATATACTTTTACTAAATTATAATTCCAGAGCTACTGCAAAGTGATTTGAAAACAGTGGGATTTATTTATTTTACAAGCAGTGACGTTTTTGATATCTAGTTTACAAAGTTGGTATCCTATTATCTGGGAACCTTTTCTAATTTACTGTCGTCAAAATCCTAGACAAAAGTTTGATCTGCTTTAAACAAGATACAGATGGTTGTAGAATTGAGTTTGAATTTAGTGAGGCTAGCTGCTGTTTTGCCATTTCATTCACTGTTATGTTTATTTTACTACAGTTATTACCCCACCATTCTTGATATATCTGCTTAGAGTTTTGTCATTGTGAAGAAGTTCATGACAAAAGAATAACTAACATGTAAAATTGGGAGTTATTTTATTGTATGCTCTTTTAAAGACTAAAGTCTGATTTAGAAATAACTGATTTTAAAATTAACTTCTTATTGTGCTTGGGGTTTTTTTGACGGATTATTTTTAGACATCGTCTGGTGAGGAAGACATTATTCCAGGTTTAGTAAAAACAACACATTGTATTTATATCTATTTGCTTGTGAAATATTTCAAAGCAGTTTGGAAATAATTTTTGTCAACAGTGGAGATCTTTAGCAAGTAAGAACTGGAGTGGTACAAAAAAACCTTGCAACAACAGTAGAAAATTAAAGAACATATAGTGTCTCAAACTGCAATTTGATTAGACAACCCTCAGACCCTTTAAACACACAGACATAAAAAAGACAGTATCTTTAATGTCAGTGACAAATCACATATGTCTAGAAATGCTGAGAAAAGTATGTTAAAATATGTTGACACCCTTAAAAAGTAAATAAAATGTTTTTCCAAACTGAAATTAATTTTCCTTTGAGACTGATGTACATCTTGGTGTGTTTGCATCTTCTGAAAAGTCACTATTATTCAAATTCATTTTAATAATGCATATTGCATGCATTAGAACAGAACTGCTGAACCAAACATTGAGTTTGTTTCCATATAGTTCAGAGACAGATGTGCACAGCTGATGAGGTAAAAAGTGTAAGCACTCTTGTTTTTATAATTTTTGAATACTTGGAAGGCAGTCACAAATGAAATCTATATAAGAATAATCTAATGAAATTATAAGACATATGGTTTCAAAAAAATAAATTTAGGTAAATTGTAATCTAGACATACGTATACATGAAAAAGTGAATGACAGAGAGGTGAAAAAATTTATCAGAACTTATTTTCACAGTTCTGTGTAGAGAATTTGTATAGTCTTGACTTACATAGAATTATTAAATAACACTTTATTTTGACATCCCAATATTAGATCTGCTGTGTTCTTTCCCTATTGACTGTTGATTTTCTCAGAAAATTATCACTTACTCTACCTGTGCTGGTTTTGACTTGGATAGAGTTAATTTTTTTCCACAGTAGCTAGCATGGGATTGTTTTGGATTTGTGCTGGAAAGAGTGTTGAAAATTCAGGGATGTTTTTGTTATAAGCAAGCTTGTTTACAATGAACTGTCCAGGAGCCAGCAGTGTCCTCTTTTGGCCAAGAAAACCAATGGTATCCTGGGGTGCATTAGAAACAGCATTGCCAGCAGATCATGGGAGGTGGTCCTGCCCTTCTACTCAGCAATGGTGGGGCCACATTTGGAGTGCCTTGTTTAGTTCTGGGCTTCTCAGTAGGACAGATGTGGAGCTTCTGGAGTGGGTCCAGTGCAGGGCAACAGAGATGATTGAGGGACTGGACCATCTCTTTTACAAGAAAACACTGAGGAGTTAGATCTATTCAGTCTTGAGAAAAGACAACTGAGAGGAGATCTCATCAATGTATATAAATATTTGAAAGGAGGGTGTGACCAGTTGACCTTGGCCAAATATCAGGTGCCAAGGGCCTTCAATAAAGGCCCCGGGGCCCAGTCCCGGCCACAGGGAATAGAAGAGAAGGAAGAAAAAAACCTGCAAACAGAATTTCAGCAGAACTGAAAGGGTTTATATATATTGACACATAGATACACGTATATAAATAGAAGAAAAGAGAAAGAAAACAAGTTTTCACTTCCCTGTCACCGAAACAGCTGCTGTTCGTGTATCTCAAGATGCCGACTCCCCAGCCAGGCTGGCCGATCAGTAGGCCTGCACTCCCACAACTAGAAGAGACTGCAGGGAGCTCCTCTGCTCTCCAACACTGCCAGAAGGAAGACTGACCTCTGCCTTCCTCCCCTTCATTTTATATCTTTGCTTATGTAAAGAATGGAATGGAATACTTCCTTAGTTATGACCTGGTTACCAGGAAAAGGCCTAAAGCAAACCACTACAGAGGGTGTCAAGCAGATGGAGCCAGGCTCAGTGATGCCAAGAAATAGAATGAGAGGCAACAGCCAGAAACTGATTGACAGGAAGTTCTTCCTGAACATGAGGAAGAACTTTTTTACTTTGTGGATGACTGTGCACTGGAACAGGCTGACCAGAGATGTTGTGGAGTCTCCCTCATCAGAGATATTCAAGAATCATTTGGTTGCAATCCTGTGCTTTAGGATGACTCTGGTCCAGCAAGGAGGTTGGACCAGATGACCACTCTGTGGTCCCTTTTAACCTTACCCATTCTGTGATTCTGTGATATCAGTAAGCAGTACTTATAAAGAGTCAAGGTCTTTCTGCTTCTCATGCCACCCTACCAGTGAGTAAGCTGGAAGTGCACAAGAAGTAGGGAAGGGACACAGCCCATTCAACTGGCACCAACTGACCCAAAGAAATATTCCATACCATAAAGCATCATGCTCAGCATATAAAGCTGGGGGAAAAAGAAGGAAGTGCGGAGGATGTTCAGGGCCAAGGCATTTGGCTTCCCAAGTAACCATTACACATGATAGAGCCTGGTTTTCCTGGGAATGGCTTAACATGTGTTTCCTGATGAGAAGTAGATAATGGATTCATTATTTTGCTCTTCTTGAGGTCATGGCTTTTTCTTTCCTTGTCATACTGCTGCTGTCTCAACTCACAAGTTTTTTCAGTTTTACTCTTTGGATTCTCTTCTCCATCCCACCAGGGAGGGAAAGTGAGCGAGCAACTCTGTGGTGCTTAGTTGTCAGCTGGGGTTAAGCCACCACACTACACCAAAACATCAGACATAGATATGTCCAACTGGATAATTTTTATTTCAGACTCATGAAAAACAATAAATACCCTATAAAAGTAAAAAACACTAAGTCTTCATAGGCAAAAGAAAAGGAGCAACAAATTTCTCTGTAGTATTTGACAGGTTAGATGAATCTCAACACAACCAGTGGAGCTTTCAACAATATTATTATCCAACCTTTCTGGTTGAGGAGAGGATAAATAATTTGTTTTTCTTGAGGTATGGATTCAGTTACAGAGACCATCTTAACACCACAGAGAAACCATGAGTAGCTGTGAGGCTGTGAAATCTAATGAGAATAGTCCAGAATTATGTTCTTTTCCAGGCCCAGCAAGAACTACCACAAGCCCAAAGTGGTGCCCTTGTACTATGGAAAGTGACATTTCTCTTCCATGAAGTAAAAAAGACCAAAATTCCATTCAGAAGTACATCTGACTCTTAAGAAGAGGAGAGGTGCTCTAATTTTATAATTTATATGGCATTTACATCTCACTGACTGCATCCAGGAATGTCTAAGTGATTCTAGCAAACTTGTGTAGATATCATTTTAGTTCTGATGCACTTAGTCAAACCAAAGAGTCTGAACACTATTAAAGCATTTGTACTAGCATGTTAATCATGCCAAACTCTCCACTAGTTCTGCAGTCTCCACATCAAGTACTAGATGTTTTTCACTGCAACATTAATTTTCTTTCTGATTGAATTTTTCATCTCCAGGGAACCTTCTTTAGCTTTAAGTTTTAAATAACTCCAGTGTTTTAATTCCTGTTCCTTACCCTAAACAGGAGTTGGGAATGAAGTCCAGCAGATGTGAGAGTGTCTGGTGCCTTTATAGAAAGAACACCATGTTAAGAATTATATGGAAAGGTCAGGAATGAGAGCAGCATGTTTGTATCCTGTTTTTTACTATAAGCATATGATTAAATGAAGATTTAAAAGGGCTAGAGGTTCACTACACATTTGTTAGATGGCTGATGGTATGGTCTGATGCTTCCACCTTGTTCTAGCCTGACATCATCTGAGATGTTCCTTCAGTGTTACTAGTTCAGTTATATACAGCACAGGATTTAGCAGCCCCAGATGGTAGACAAGAACAGATGTTTTGTAGTTCTGTGCCCAATCCTGGTTGGGCTTACTTGGCATACAGCCAGGGATGGGATGGATATTTTCTGATTTACTGTGCAATATACACATGAAAAACTAAGTACTATTGATTTAGTTTATTGGAATTTGGTTAGCTGAGAAATATTTTATACCCACATATGGGAAAAAATATTTTATTTGGTCCTGTGCATTTAAAGGTGCATTTAAATTTGAACATAGGGCTATTACAGCTGTCAATCAAAAGGAGATTTTTGTGCACAGAGACCCATGCAGATCTGAAGGAGTTTGGTTTAGTGAACATTAGGAATGTGTAGGCTCTTGGCTTTGTGTTGGTGGTCGTGTATGGTAAAACACAGGGGAACTACTCAAAAGTTTGTAAGGGGATATAAAAAACAAAGGTCCTGTACAGAGGCTTCCACATCAGCAGTTTGAAGTCTTAGATTTATATATTGCAGCTGCAATGGTTGAGTTGTTTTTTCAAGGAAATCTGACCTGAGGCAAAAAAAAAAAAAAGGTGCAAAATGATAAATAAATGGTCTTATTTTTCTTGTTCTTAAAATTATGATATTTCTAAATAAAACCATATTTAAACATAATGATTCTTGAGATTATTTGAGTTGGTTTTGCCATTAGCTGATCCTTATTCTGCAGTAATAGTGCACTCTCACCATTCTGTGACCAAAGTCAGTCACATTCACAAATTGAAGGATGAAGACAATTAATGTGAACATAAAAGTTAGAGGTAAGTCTGAAGCCCTTTTAGAAACTTCCACATGAATCAATGTCTCTTTAGGAAGGAAACAAAACCTATCCATTAATAGATGAAGTAATTCCATTAGCATTTCACTGCACCCAGCTGTAAGTAAGGCTTGCTTATTGTTTAGCAAATGTTTTCTTTTAGCTCCCATCTCTTGCTTTCAGGCCTTTAGTCTTTCTTAAACACACTTTTTTTTAGGGTGTCTAAGAGGGACTGAAATGCTAAAACTCTGTACCTGAAACTGTCAAAGAACTCCTCTAGTTCAGTTTTCTGTTGTATTTGATGCAGCTGAAACGCAAAAATATATTGGAATAGAAATTAAAACAGTGGCAGCAACTGGAGTTCAGCTCCAGTTCCCATTCATTTGAACTTTATCAGAAAAATCCTACTACAATCAGGTCTATAACATAAGGAGCAAAAGCTACTAAAGAGACAAGGAAAAATCTGTGGAAAAACATTTTTAAATTGGCCCAGAGGAACCCAAATTGTGACTGTAGCTTACCTTTGGAATAAACTTATGAAAGTATTATAGAAGTCAAATTTAAGTATGTGACTGATAAAACATACAATTAGTCGGTAAGTAGTTGTATAATATGAATGAAAAAGGATGTAAAAAATAATAATTAAAAAAACCCAACCAGAACAACAAACAGCTAAGGGCTGGCATGAACCCACACTTTTAATAAATGTATAGAAGAATTGGTATCAACTTTATGTTATGAAGCCTATGGCTGAAATATACAGTCCTATATGAAGCCAATGGTTAGGCTGTACACAATACCATACTCAGTGTGTATGGTATTTTGGCTGCATTCAGCATGAACACCAGGTAGTAGTACTAACTGTTCAAGGTTGATATTAAATTAATTTTAACAATATTTTATTTTGTGTATGATTTCCTTCTCCAAGTCCTCATAGACACCCAATGTGTACTTACAAAAGGAACAACCTTTTAATTTTTTGCTTGTTTGATTTCATATTGGACACACAAGCATTGAACAAACCAACAAATCCAAAGGAGAAGTGTATGTGCATCTGTGAACATGATTTAATCAGTGATTCAATGACTATCTTCAGGGCAATACCATTGTTGTTTGAGGCTCCATTGACTATATTGAGTAGGTGTCCTTTGACGAGATCCAAGATACTTACAGTACATGGAAAATTGTGTATTCAGACATGTAAATTTGTGTTTTAGTCTTAAACTTCATCCTACCACAAAAGACTAAACCACAGCAGATGCAAACTGAGACTATCCAATTCAGTTTATGGAAGTATCAAAGTAGACTAACCTTTTTATTGGCATGGTAGGAATAAGATGACTTTATCTGGCAAATCCCTCCTGACAGATCAATCTTCAGTTGTTTTATCAGATCCCTAAAGTATAGTGAGGTCAATGAATGATAGACCTTCAGCCAGATCCCATGGAGTGATGAGGTAATTGATTTTACAGATAGATTTCAAGACCGGGACAAAAAAGTACCTTGTGTAGACATTTTGGACAAAGAAGCCAAATACAGAATTATGTTTATGAATTAAAGGTATACCTAAGGCATCTGACCTATCATTTCTTTTGACTCCCTCTTTAAGTGTAATGTTATTCCTTGTAATCCCTGATTTTAATCATTGCTGGATTTTATAAGACAGATGATATTCCTTCTGTAAACTTTTGAACAAGACTGAATACAGCACGAATTTAATTTATTACAGCTACTGCTGTGCAAAAGCAGAATGTTGGTCTTGGTTAAACTGTAAGTCAAGGCTTACCCAAGATATACATCTATCAAAGAAAATACGGTTACACCTGGCATGACCTTTTCTATCATTGTTTAACAGCAGAAAGACCATGAGTTTCAAGAGTTGAATTAACCTGGAACTAATAACTTCAGAGCAAATAAAAATTTGGCACTGCTATCTTATATCTGAGAAAAAGCCACCTGTGAGAAACCGTACTGAAAACATGTGACACAAATTTGGTTAGGCAAATCTGATTGACTTGGTTAGGAAGCTTATCCAACTGGAATTCTGGATTTTGCAAATCCTGCTGATGTTAAACACTGTTATCAATAATCATGTTGCTTTAATCAACAGCACTTCTAATGCATAGGGAATAGCATTACATCAGATTCATCAGGAGACAGACTAAGCAGGAAATGTTTGAATGACTTTAAAAGCTCTTAGACAGAAAATACATATACATCTTCTTTACCTTATGTCTTTACTGAGCTCACTTCTGATCTCTCCTAATATAAAGATGCAGGGTCCTTTGGTGCTTAATGAGCAAAACAAAATCCGTCTTGGGAAGGAATGAAGCTCTCAATTAGGAATAGAGTTTCTAACTTACTAGTATTCAAAGTACGAATTTCCTTACCTCTTTTAGTCACACAGAGAATGACATTCTGGCTGGTTCTTTTTAGACAAGCTTTTTCTGGCTCTTGGCAGAAGAAACATAAAGAAAGCAAAGATGTCCTCTCAGCTTTCAAAGAACTTTGACTTCTCCTGAAGCTTAGACCAATGAACAAACCTCACCATACACCAAGTTCAGTGGATGTACTTGAAGGATTTCCCATTTATTGCATAAAAAGTGCCAATTTGATGTTTCTGAAGTAGGTAATTGGTGAAATTAGCAAGCAATTGTCTCTGCTCAAGTTGACCGTAGTTTCCAGTTACAGTACAGACTACTTTTCCTGTGTTTCAGACCCCACACATATCTATCAGTGCTGGATACAATACATCTGGCTGTACCACTTGTCCCTCCAGAGCTCTGCCAGCACAGCAAGTCTGCAGAAGTAGCTCTGGCAAATCCCTCTCTCTCCAGACTCTCCATCTGAATTCCCAGGCATGTTTCATGCAAAGGATTGGTTATTTCCTGGTATTTGTAGATGTTTTTTTTGTTCGTTTGGTTTTGGTTTTGTTTTTTTTTTTGGTTGGTTGTTTGGGGCTTTTTGTTTGGTTGGGGATTTTTTGTGGTGTTTTGGTTTAGTTTAGTTTTGGTTTGTTTGTTTGTTTGTTTTTTAAAAAAAAGCTCTAAACAATCCTGTGGAACTCACCTTGGGCTGTACTCTCACTCTGGTGCTTAAAATACAGCCTCTCCTGTTACTTCTGCAGGTGTTTTTTTTCTCACACATAGCCATTAAGAAAGCCTTGGCCATATATATCCCTGTTATTCAGGAGAAGAATATAAAAGAAAAAGGAAAGAGGAGGACATGATCTAATGGAGTGAGATAATGAACATATTTGCATACCATAAAAAAAACAAAATATGATGAGGGCTTGAGGATGTTGGTTATCTCTTAGGATCAGTGACAAAGTTTTTGGCTTCCCGAGGTATTAAGTGTTATTTACAAAAGTCATGCTGTAATGGTCATAGAAATTGGATACCATGTTGCCTGGATCTATCTATAGAATTTGATTTTTGCTTCTCTGAACTATTGTCCAGTAAGACCTGTTATACTGGGAGTTACTCTGAAACTAAACCTGGAAATATCTCTCTGTTGATAGCAATTCAGTTGAGCTCAATATGAATTCCTCTCTCTTTGGCTCAGCCTGTGCCAAGTTCTGGCTCTCCAGACCAAAAGTCAGATCAAAACATACCCCTGCCAATACCTCTGCTCCTGACGACAGAGCTGATCCTTTTGGGCACAGAGGTATTCAACCTCTCTCACTGAATTTAAGTTTGACAGTCAAACAGGAATTCACATCTGGCCAGAGAGATACCTTTGCTGCACAGCATATGTTTCAAGGCTTTCGTGCTTGTTTCATCAGGAGTCACCTGCCATTCTCACAGGCAAGACATGCACAAATCGCTGCTGAAGAGGACTGCAGGGTATAGAATTGCAGGTGTGGTAAGTCTCACAAAGAAGATAAACCAGGTATCTCTTCCCTAAAGTAGAAGAGAACTTCATTCTCTTTAAACCTTCTTACAGTAGAGTATTCATAGATCTAGTTAAATTTTGTATTTTCTGTTACTTCGTCAATTCCTGTTGAAGTATGTTTCTTACCGGGAGAACTGTAATTTGATTATCAAGGTCTTTTTCTCGGGCCATCTGATAAATAATTGATATTCATTAAGGGAAAAATAAAATTTCACAACAATTCTTAAAATTCCAGATTTTAAACCAAGATTTAAAAAAAAATAATAAATTCAGCAAACATATATATTTTTTTTTTCATTTCTGCCTTAAAATGACAGCATGAGTTTTTGGAAGAAAGCTAGGAGGGAAACAAATAGATTACATTTTTCTTGACATCTTCACATGATGTCAGCACTAAAATTTCTTTATGTAAACACAATGCCTGAGTTTAAAAAATATATTAACCTAATATTTGCATTTTATATTCACTAGAAGAATGAAGGTTTAACAAGGAATAAATAGTTTGTCCTGTTGGGTAAATGAGTGTATAATTAGTTGAGCTATTTGTCAGGTTAGAAAAAAAATTCAAGACCTCAAAAGAACTTTTGTTGTCCCATATGTCTCTGACTTGATTTTCTTACCTTAAGACTTTGATGATTTTAATCTAGGTTCTGTAGTTGCCACAATTAGGATGGTCAATAAAATGGTAGTTCAAAGGACTGCTCACTTTATTTTAAGAGCATATGTTTTTAGATAGTCTGAAATATGAATTGTTAGTTGAGTTAATCTGGTGATTTGCTCAGTAGTATTTAAGCATAGTTATTTGCCTACTGGCATATTTGAAGGTTGAAGTTTCAAAGATACTTACCTTCTGAACTTTCTGTGTAACAGTCCTGCTCTCCTGAGTGATAGACAACAAACAGTGAAATCCACTGGAGGAATTAATGCACATAGGAAAAGCCAGATTTGAGGTAAATGCAGAATAAGTGATTTTAGGCTGCTTTCACATGTTCATGGATTGTTGAAGAATCATAATCTGTGCTTAAACACCATTTTCTGTGTCTTCTCAGCTGCCAAAATCACATGCGTTTCCCTTAAAGGCTATAAATATTTTATATTTATATAATTTTATGTTTGTTTCTAAGAGTTACATGCCCCTAATTGGTCTTCCATGCATCTCTTTCTTTTTTTCCTTATTCAGTATAAAATATTCCACAAAACCCTGTTCTGCATGGCCAATTGCACCATTTTCTGAAATTAATGAACATGTAATCATCTAACATAACACTATGTTAATAATATTGAAAGTGCTGGAGTCAGCATACCCCAAAAATAAATATGGGAAAGTCTGTGTTCAAAAACAAAAACACTTTTGAGGACTATTTGACATTTCAACAACAGGACATAAAACTTCCTAAGAGCCAGTTATATCCTAAATATCTAATAAGTAGAATAATAGAAAAAAACCTAGTTTGCTCTGAATAACCTTCAAGATGGTGGAAAATGAAACTATATATGGAATCCTGAATTTAGCTGTACTGTTGCCTTCAAAGGCATTTAACAATGTTCCTTACACTCTATAATTAATGGTAAATATATATATTACATAATTAAGAAACATTTAAAGTAAAAAGAGATAGTGAAGTGTTTTGGCTTTTTTTCCTTCCCCTACAATTTTCTCAGTTGTGAGTGTGCATTTTAGTTATGTATTCAATCTTCCTTTTTCTTGTGTCAAGTGAAAAACTGGAATGTCTTTTCTGTAAAGCCTTGCAACAAACATTGTCTAGCACATTTGTGTAATGCAGAAAATCCACTGGAACTTACTGGTTGGTATTCTGAGTGCCTCTCTTTTGTAGATGAAATCAGTGGAATTTGTGGGTAATTCTGAAAACTGGTTAGCAAGAGACCTAAATCCTAAAGCAGACTCCTTAACTGATTTTCCTCTTCCTTTGGATTAGTATTGCAGACATCACTCTACAGTTTTAGCAATCCTTAAACTAGGATTGTATTTACCTCCAAATTGCATCATCATGTATAAGCTCATGACACAGTACCTGCTACAGTAAAGACTGTATGCCATTAATAAGTCTGTAATGATATAGACATCATAAATAATATTGATGCTCCATGCAATGAAGTAATTTAATTAAAACTTTCAAATTTCTGCTTTCTGGGGTGGAAGCCAGGATAACAAATGAAACTTAGTTTGGGAGGGTCAGATCCTTTTAATCAATAAGATCATCTGGATTTAATTTTTTATCCTGCTCACTTACCCAGCCCTTATTCAAATTGAAATGATAGAGAAAAATTGTGATGACTAAAAAAATTCTCTCTGTATGTGAAATATGTAATGAATGGGCACCCTGGTGACAGCTGGAACCATTGCTGTAAGATTCCATTAAATATAATTTGGGAGATGGATTTAATAATGATCATTGTTAATAGTTGATGTAGAAATCACGCAGTACATAACTAATTTTAGAGAGCTAAAAGTGGGAATCCAAAGAATGAAAATAAGAATGAACCACATTGGAAATATTTGAGTTTCTGAGAGAATGGGAGGAGTGTATGATTCCTTCCACTGCAAAAAAAGATGTGGATTTTGAACTGATGTTTTTAGAATAGCACACAAGGAGATCCCTAATCAATGTATTTTTAATGCATCTGTTCCTCTACCAGCTGAAAGCTAAAAAAAAATGTAATTAGTTTAGGAATCTACAGTGAACCTATCATTTGATGAATACAACCTTTCTTGCTTAAGAATAAGAAGTATGTTTTTACTTTGTTTTCTTCCTTCTCCATTTCTCTTTCCTTTAGAAAGGAAGTTTTTTTCTTATTTATTGCAACCATAAAGAGGAAAAGAGATTTTCTAAGGTACTCCCATTTGTTTCTTGGGCTGTTATGAATTTTGTGTTTCATTTCCAATAATATCCAACTAGAATTCCCAAGAGATAGATGTCCTTCAGATGCATACAAACCTGGACAACATGTGAAAGACTTGTCTGATTATAGTGGTGCCTTCTTATCTATTGCACACTTCTATATTTTAGCATTTCAAAAGTTTATTCTTATTTCTTGAAAAAAGTGCTACAGTGTAGTGACCCTTGTTTTAAAATCTTTATCAAGTAACATCTTCACTCTGTTTTTTATCACATCTTCAATAACCACAGATATGAAGAAAAGCAAATCAAGAAGGAAAGGGAAGCTGGAGTGAGTGAAGTATTCTTCTGCCATATGTGGAATCACAGAATCACAAAATCATAGAATGGGTAAAGTTGTAAGGGATTACAGTGAGTCAAACGGTCCAACCTTCCTGCTCAAGCAGCATCATCCTAGAGTACCTTGCACAGGATTGCATTCAGACAGTTCTTGTGTATCTCCAGCCACAGAGAGTCCACAACCTCTCTGGGTAATCTCTTCCAGTGTGTGGTCACCTGCACAGTAAAAAGGTTCTTCTTCATATTCAGGAAGAATTTCTTATCCATCAGTTTCTGCCCATTGCCTCTCCGCCTATTTCTTGGCACCTATGAGCTATTTGACAACTTCCTTTCAGATATTTATTGACATTGACAAGATCCCTTCTGTTGTCTCTTCTCGAGGCTGAAGAAGCTCAGCTCCCTCAGCCTAGATTTACTCCCTCAGCCTAACACAGCTGTTCCTGTCCCTTAATCATCTTTGTTGCCCTCCACTGGACCTACTCCAGGAGCTCCATGTCTCTCTTGTACTGAGGAACTCAGAGCTGGACAGCACTCTAGATGAGGCCTCACTAGGGCTGAACAGGTCAGAATCACCTCCCATGACCTGCTGACAATGTTTTTCCTAATTTACCCCAGGATACCATTGGTCTTGGGCATAAGAAAGAGCACCCTGCTGGCTCATGAACAGCTTGCTGTCCTCCAGGACCCCCAGGGCCTTCTCTGCAGAGCTTCTTTCCAGCCTGTGCTGGTGTGTGGGGTTATTATTCCCCAGGTCCAGGACCCTGCATTTGTCCTTGTTGAACTTTAGGCATTCCTCTCCAGTGAGGAACAGAGATAGAATTTAAAAGATGGAGGAAGCCTGAGAGACAAAGGCGTAAAGTTGGAGGGATAATCAGGTTGTGTATGAAGATAGAAGACAGAGAGATTTAACAGAGAGATTAAGCAGATTTATAAAGAAAGATCAGCATATGTCAGACAATCAATTAAAAATGAAAAAAAAATGTAAATGAGGTAATGCAAACTCTCTCTAAGCCTGTAAGGATACTGCAGCATTTGCATCATCATTTTCACAGTCACCAGCACAAAGTGCATGCCTGACTTTTCTAAAGTACTAAAATATTCCCAGGTCCAGTGGATCTTAAGACTTTATTACAAACATTTTGAAGAGCTCTGATTACAGATAATTAAAGCTGGGTTTTTTTGATAACAGATAATCAAAGTAGTCATGTTAGAAAGACAATTTTCAGAACTGGCATTGCCTGACCTGGTTTTCTCTGCCGTTTTTTTGTAAGCAAAAGAATGACATTTATTCTTCCATAATAAAACCTTTTTAGAAATGTTACTGGCTTGACCACTTATGAATAAAAATAATCTCAGTAGAAATTATTGCAAGACTGTATATGCAGCACTGAAAAGCACAATTAAAGACCTTTTTATTCATATGGCATAAAATTTCCACTGATATATGGTTTTGATTGTGCTCAGTATAATGGGGCTTGATTTTAATTGAGTTCTGGGCAATATCAAAACATGGATAGAGAACGAAAATAATAACATAACTTCTATGCTAATTTTTTTCTGAATGCTCACAGAAAGGAAGTCTCATAGAGTACTTCTTAGGTCAGAGCTCTGCAACCAGCATCCTATTACTGCAGCAAAAGCATATGGGAGAGATCCTTTCTGTACTTCTAAAGGGCATAAATAGATAGACATAGATATATGGAGAATCTAGGTTTGTCTGTGTGGTTTCAGGGCAGGGTTTGGTGGACTGAGTTTGTGTTCAAGACTAGATTCAGAGGCTTTGGAAAACACAGACCTGGGTTCTGCAAGAAAAAAAGTGTATTTTCAGATCTTTTTGCATACACCTAAGCAGAACATAACCTCCTTAAGTTTCCTCCCTAGGCACTTTTGAGTTTTCATGTATAAAGACACTGAAAGCCAATGATTCGCATGGTTTCTCTGAAATCTCAGGTAAGCAGTTTAAGAAGTTAGTATACTTTATAACACAAGAAATTATATCTTGATGTAGTAAAAAGATGGTCTTCAAATAATTGTGACCTCTCCTTTCTTCTAGAAAAAGCGTTATCAGTCTAACCTTCTCTATTAATTTGTTTGATTTAAGGCAATTGAAAGCTGCTAATGAAAAACATTGCTCTGTTGGAACATTCCTTTTGAGCATGCATGCCACTTAGGACACTCTATTTCTCAGAAGACTACCATATACTCTAGGGCTGTTTTGGTGCACACACATTCCACCAGATGCAAATAATAATTGCAAGTCTCCTAGTATATATGCCTCTAATGTTACAGAGAGAATATAAGCAAATTGCAGTACACCTTATATGTAGAGCCAATAATTTCTGATCCTGATTAAAATCTTAATAATCTAATGAAAACCAATAAACAGCTATCACTAATCTACATGCAATAATAGTCCAAATTAATACAGAAAAACCTTCCCTAATAATAGTTTTTTAAAAACAGTTGTGAAAGAAAACTTGTCAATACCTATGTCTTTTCTAAAATCCCTATGGATTCTTAGGCTGACAGTACCAGTGTTCCTGGACCATAGAGCAGGCAGGATGCCATGTAAGTTGTCTGTATCTTGACTTAACTTCAAAGGCTATTGTTCATTATGCACTGCCTACATATATTTGCAAAAGTTAAAACGTTAAACATTTCAGGTCAAAGCAAGCTCAGACAAATCCTGAGATCTTACACGGTCAGGTAAGTACAAGGCCTACTGCCTTTATTCGTATTGGTAAAAAACACGTTTGATAAGCTACTCTAGGACACAGCAAACATATCACTTCTATTCCATTGTGTTCAATAAGTATTTTGGTATAATGACATTAATACATTTTTCACCAAGCTATTGCGTTGAAAGGTAACAAGCATATTTACAAGTGGGTAACAGAGTTACCACAGTTAAAAATAAGCTAAAGGCTTGAAACTCTCAGAACTTGATCTCAAAAAGTAACTGAAACTGTGACTGCTCTTTTAGCTTGGAAAAGATACAGGGATATAAATTCATGGTTTCTGGTTGTTTGCATTGTTCTGATAGAGAGTCCAGAAATATATACATCTGCAATCCTTTGTTTATTGCAGTGCTCATTTCAATTTAGAGGCGTTTATCTGTGCTGTAATCCTTTTATTTTATTAAAAAACAATATAAGGCATTCTGTACAGGACATTCTTTCCTATTTGATTGTAATGACCTAACATCCCTTGCAAGATTTCCTGGTGAAGTCTGGAGGTACATTATCCAAAGCCACAAAGGGAAATGAAGGAAGCTGGCATTGCATCTGCTTGGAGGAGGTAAGTTCTGATTGCAACATCAGTGACTTCCCTTAATCATGTGCAAAATTGAAAGCTCTCAAAACATAGCAGACAGTCTCCAAGATCAATACAAATAGCTCAGTGTTGATGAAAAGGAACAATAAGCTGGTTTACACCTTCTGAAAAAGAAGTGCAGCACTTTATATTCATGCATTTATATGCATTTTGTTCAGCAGTTCTTTTCTCTTACACACTTTCTCAGTACTCAAAGTACATACTCAAAGTACACTTTGAGTATATCATTTTACTCTTAATCCTGAATCTGGTAGTCTTATGTTCATCTCAAGTGATAAGGAAACTCAATCACTAAATATTGCTAGACCTCTTTTTAGATTTACTCATTTCTATTCTTAGAGTATCAAGGATGATGAACAAGATAAGAATAAGATGGCTTTACTATTAAAAAAAATAATCCATATAATGAAAAAATATTTCATACCAATTGTGTCATGAATTTTCCCGAAAGATATTACAGGGCACTGAAACACTTCTTATGCTTAAGGATATTAGCACTTTCTTGAGTGTTTTGTTTTCTGAACCCTTTAGGGTTCTTATTTGTGGCAGTAGACTAAACCTGAGTTTTTTATTGTATTATAACATGAGGTTTATTGCTGTGTTACCCTTTTCCCCAGGCCCCTGGAAAAAACACCTCTTACCTTCCTAATTAGTATGCAAGCCCCCATCAGGTTGTGTGCTGATTGGTTCCTTTGTATCCCTCCCCTTTGACCCTGGCTGTGAGGTCTATAAATGACCTGGCCAGGTGAATAAATCCCTCTTTCAGCTTCCTGTCCCTGGCGTGTATGTGTCTTCCTTACCAAGACCTTGGGAGGACCCTGCAGCCCGGCCACCTGGCCACGTGCAGAGGGACAGGGGAGAGGGAGAGCGATCCCCATCAGCCGTGATACTTATTTGGGCTCATTCAATTAAAAATTGCCATAATCACTGTCAGTTGAAGAAATGCTACATTAAGCACTTACCAGAACTTTATATTGGTATACCAAGAAGAAAGCTTGGATGCATCAAATTTCTCTTTTTGTCAATGTCATCCTAAGATCTGAGAAGTTATGCTAGGGTTGAGAATACTATTCCTCTGTAATACTTTTTTTTCCTGTAAACAGTAGTGATTTATGCATAATATAAATTTTCTGTCAGTGTGATTTTGTGATGTGCTGGCTACATTTTTGAGGTGGTTCCTACAGAATTCAAAAGCTGGACATCTGTCAAAATCCCAGGTTCATCACAATTAGAAAGAGTTTTCTTCTATTAACTTCATAGAGGCCAGGCTTTTACCAACAGTTATTACTTGTTATCATACTTTGCTATTTGCACTGACAGAACACCTAAGACTTTTAAGAAGTCCTTGACCAGGTGCATTAGGAAAGATTCTTTTTGTTTCTCTGTTGTTTGCATTGTCTCAGAAAAATTAATTATTTCCTTTAGTATGTTAGACTTTTTAATTTTCACTTATATGATGGTATTTATGCAGAACCTGACATGCCTCTTTGAAATGTCTTCCTAGAATATGTTATGAGAATTCACCCTCCTCTAATATGATCAGAACTAAAATCAATAAATGCATAACATACCATATACAACTAAATATACACAACAAAAGCAATAAAGCATGACATTTTAAACCTTCATGGAGGAGGGGAAGATGGTTTTATATTGAGCTTTCACAAGAATCACATAAGAAATGAAGATCAGCAAGAGCAAAAATTGGATTCTTAATGCAGAGAATCACTTGTTAAGGTGAACTGACAGACTATCAAAGTTTGAATTTTACTAGGGCAAATATATTTCTTAGAATTCTATAAATAAATTAAAGGTGAGAAATCACTGTATAATGAAAATAATTTCACTAATAAGTCTCACTAGAAAAATGGGACATCACCTAAAATTCATGAATTTTTAGCTATGATTAGATAATGGATGCAATGAAATAAACAAGTGAGAAACCAAACACATAGAAGAAATCAAAACTCTATTAATGAACTTCACATGAGAAAGAAATGAATGAGCTAATAAGGTTCTAGAAGCTGCTTCCAAAATTAATAAGAATGAAAAAAGAATGAACTACATTTAATATGATTGCATGTAATATTTTTTCCTAGATATAGGGGAAATGTGAGGTAGATCTTAAATAAATTTATCCTACTAATATCATGCAATACAGTCTTTGTGTTTTATATCAAGCAATTTAACCTAGGTACACACTGCTGAAGTAGGTATAACAACATCAAATTACCCCTGACTGGTACTTTGTAACCTAGGTAATTATCAGGGGTAACCAGTAAGACCAGTAATATCTATTTAAAAAGCATGTTCTGTTAAATTCTGTTTAAAAGCAGCTAGCGGCTTTGACTTTCTCAAATTGCTACTTCGTCATAATGAGAATGCAAAGCAGAATGTAATTCAAGATGAATGGGGATGTTGATGGGGTTAAAAAGGATGTCTTCCCAGTCAGCTGTCATCAGGTGTCAGAGGAGAAAGAGTGAACAATCTTTGCAAGTGAAGCTAGTAATGTAGATAAATAATGGATGCAGCTAGTGGCCTGAATGCATTTAAAGAATCCCAGCTGCTCCACTCTGTGTTTAATAGGCTTGAGGTGCAATCTCTTGCTACATAAATATTCAGTATATTCCTACAGCCTTGCCATATAGGTATAAACAACAATGAGCATAAAGAGGGACATAAATGTTTATTATAGGGTTCATTTTACCTAACAGATGCTCAGTGAAAAGGCTCAAAGTTAAGGCAAAAAAAGGTGACTCAGAAAAATCTATCAATCACAAAAAATGCTATGAAAGCATCTTCATATATAGAAGGAGTTTAGTTGCAGGAGATTTTTTCCAGTTACTGCAAGAAAGAGCCAGTGAGCAGTATACTTACGTTGATAAAAGTGTCTTATGATGGCTGGAAAGTTGGAGTTTGGGGTGACATGACTTTGATTCTCTACACTTAGGGTTTTTTTCTGGAATTTTCCAAAACTGTCCCACAACATGAAGCTTCACAGGAAACTTTGCTTATGCTTAGCTATATAGGAAGCAATAAGAATACTTTCACAAATCATAAATTTAGTGCATAGTTCCAAGTTTGCCTTAGGAAGAGCATGTTCACGGAACGGTGACCTGAGCATTCACTTTTGTTCATGTTCAGCAATTCCCAACCAGTTAAAGCAGCAGGAGAATGAAAGACAGCTTAGCTGCATGCTCTCTCGATACCTGTGTACTAAGGGTGACCTTTATTATAAGTAGAGTTAGACAAGTGTAATCTTTGTTAACTGAAGCGTTTTATCTGTCTTTCTCTGTCTTCATCTATCAACGAAAAGTCTTAAACCATCCAGAGGTATAGCTTCTACTATGAGGAAGTACTTTATAACTTTGCTACTCAAACTCATATTACTCACTATGGATGTTGGTATAATAGATCACTATCTTATACTGATGAAGCAGTTGGAGCCAGGGCAATAGTCTTTCTCCCAACAAAAATTATTTATTCAAAAAAATGTCTTAAATCTTGATATTCATCTCTTTAAAATACATAAATAATTTTTACACTAGGAAGAAAATTATTGAGTGCTTCTTTCCATTAAACACCTCTTGGCTCAATTCAAACTTGATCTCTGGAATTTACCAGTCTTTTTAAATTCTATCAACCTGTTCTCTGACTACCACTTAATTTTTTATGCAAAATAAACTGCTCAATCAATCAGTAATTTCTCCCTTCCACATGGAGATCTACAATAGGGACTGTAAGGAACAAAGGTGATAAATAAAAGGTGATAAATAAAGGTGATAAAGGTGAAGAAATTGATTGATTCTATGAATGAAATGTATAAAATTATTATTAATTTGATTATTTTTGCTGTCACTGAGATTAGTATTATTTCATCAGTAGAAAATTTTAAATAATTTCAGCTAGGATTTTTTTTTTTTGACTTGTGGGGGTTTCTTGTGCAGTCTGTGAGTTTTTATTCATATCTTTTTCCCTTATGGGTGTTGTTTAATGAAGTGTATGTGTGCATGTAGAAAGCAAAAAATCTTAAAACCTACCTAACACACAGAATTTGTTTAGCAAGGGTATTGCTGACAAACAGTATGAAATACAGTAATGTTGAAAGAGTTGTTGATTTCTCTTGATGGTAAGGGAAGCTTTGTATTGCTTGAAATGCACTTTTAAAGCCAAATCTTAAAATAAAAATAATGTTGTCCATTTAAACAACCAAGTTTGTTACAGTCACATTGTTTTTGCTGTTATTTTTTCTTATTTAATAAAGTAAACAAATTAGAAGAGAAAATACACAAAAATAGACAAATAAATTAAAAACCCCACCTTTATTCTTATTGTTCATTGCTCATTTTATTTTGTCAGAGACTGAACTAGTTAATAGCTTAAACATTCTAAGATCATCGAAAGACTTTTGTCCTCTGCAGGAGACTGAAATGAAACAGCTGCTCACCCAGCAAATCATACCCCTCCCTGAATCTGTCTACTTCTAAAGGGCCTTCAGATCAGGGAAGTAGTGTAGAAGGATGTGTGTACCTGAAGCTGCCAACTGGATTGGCAGATAAGGAGGAGGCTAATAAGAGGCAAATCCTGTGAGGTGGCATAATCCTCTTTATTATACCAATGTCATCGTTACATGGTGACTCTGCTGCGGAAACCTCTCCAGGGCACCTTGAAGACATTTTGCATCTGGCCTAGGCTATTCATCTCAAATGCTGGACCATGATGGATGCTGAGTCTTAGCTGGTGTCAGAGACTCTTGAGAAATCCTGCGACATGTCTCATGACACTATCCATTGTAAAATTCCCTATGTCAGGGGAGGTACAAGGTGTCCCTATCTGAGTTTCAAGTGTATAATAACTCATGAAGTCTTTGAGTTTTTTGTGGAGGGGCTTACCCAAACCCCAATGGATCAAGACCATCACTTCCACAGGTCTGCAACCATAACTTACACAAAAAGACATGGACAATGCAACTACCGAGTTTTATCACTGAATCCAGTGGGTGGTGACTGTATAAATCTTAGGACCTTTCTTTACCTTCTTTTTCTTTCCTTAACATTTTCACAACATTTCCTTAAATGTTGCGTTTTAATATTGCTGTACCCAAAATGGCAACATACCTGTTTACCTTTAAAACAAAATTGTTCTAAAATAAACCCTACATATATATATGTTTTAAAACACCGATTATTCAGTGTCATTTCACTCTAATCCACCCCAAGGGATTTATTAACAAGAACTTGGGTTATCCTGACCTTCTGGAGTGGGTCATAGCACTCTTCCATAGAACTTTTAGTCCAATTCAGTTTTTCCTGCATTAGGTATTGGCATCTTGCTACTTTAATGGTTAGCATCAGTATGTGCACCAATTGACTTTCCCACAAGAAAAAGGTTGTTCTTCCTAATTCTAGAGAGAAGAGACATACATGAATGCTTTTAAATTCAACTGATGAGTGTAAGGTTATGTCTCAGTTCAAAGGAGAACTAAGATATCTATGTTGGCCAATAAATAATTCCTCTCCTTTAAATTTAGAGAACAGAACTTTAATTAGGAAAAAATATATGTAAAGGAAAAGATAACAGTTCTTAACCACAACACATATATATATATATACGTGTATATATACCAAACCAGTCTGCAACAAACCCATCCACCCCCAAATGACAAGGCAAAACAGTCTAAAAGGTCCTCTTGGCTACTTCCCAAAAAGGGAAATGTGATTATATCCACAGACAGCAGGCGGCACTGTTGCACCCAGCCAGCTGGGCTCTCTGACCTGTTGGTGCAGATGATGGCTCTGGTCTAGTCAGGAGTGATGGTCGTATTCTGATCGAGAGCAGTGGTTTCCTCCTGTTGAGGTCCTGCTGTTCCTCTGGATCCAACAAACTGCCTCTAAGATCTTCTGAGCCCCATTTATGTACCCTCAGGGAGCACCCAGTCCCTCCCCTAGGGCGGGGACTCACACAATGGGTGATTAGCTCTATGAGTCATGGGGTATGGTTGAACAGTTGACAGCCCATTAGCAGCCACACCCCCTCAGGCCGGGTGTGAAGGTGCTAACGAGTTCCTGGGCAACTGCTGCAAATGGTCCATTGTTCTTGGGGAATGAATAGAGGGTGTAGAATACATAGCTTTAATCACCCCCACACACTGATAACTGGTCCCTCCTGCTGAACCAGGACAGGTTACTATGTTAGTCTGCACACTTTCTGGAAACATGGTACACAGCAGTGGCAGCAAGGCAGTATCAGGACCAGTAGGGAGAGAGCATTCTCCCACTAGAGCAAGAACTGTGGCAAGGTCTGGGTTTTATATATGCACATTGTCCCTATCCAGCCTAGAGCCCACACTTCATGCTGTTCTGCACAGCTTTCCTCCTTTAACAATTTTATGTACATGTTCTCTCCTGCCTTAGTGAGCCATTTTTGAATTTTGCTGCCCAAACCTCTGTAATTGTCTTGCTATAATAGAATTATTATTTTTTTTTCTTCAGGAACACTTTATTCTTTCACAAAAGATGATATAGAAAAAAATCCATTCTTATATGGCTGAAAGAGATAGAATTTTGGATCTAGAGCTATAAACTATACTCAGAAATTTTATACTGCTGGAGTCTCTGAATTCCCAAAAATTATTGCCAAGAAACAAAATTACAATAGGGCAGCCATGCTGTGTGTCACACCAACAGCAAACCATGAACGTAAAGTCCTCCAATATGAAAAAGGTATCATTTTATGAAGATGCTATCTTAAATGAAGTGTTTCTTATAATATATGGTTCTCATAGTGTTTCTTAGGATAACCCTTAAAAATTAAAGGTCAGGCCAAGATAATGAAGTCATGATTCCAATATGAACTACCCCAAAGGTTTAAAAATTTGGAAGAGTTCAGATTATGCCTTTATTTGAAGTTTTCACAGAGACTTTGGTAAGCCACAGAGCCTGGTCTGAGTGTCCATGAGGTCAGCCTGTACAGCACCTGGGTTTATTTTGAAGTCGGATCTATTAAAAATCCAAATAACTTTAAAACATACTTTTAAGATATACTTAGAGATTTGAAGGGGTTAGGAGAGTTGTTATTGTAACATTTTTAGAATTCTATTGAATTCAAAAGTTTCTGAGAAGGAATAGTTACTTATTTCTCTGAAGTCAAAACACATATGCACTTACTTTACTAAGATCTGAGATAATTTTCTGCCCATTTCCAAAATCAAAGAGACTAATATTTTAGAGGTGATTCACAAGATTGTTCTCTATTATAATGTGATTTCTAATAAAACATGTACATCTTGTCTAAATTATATAAAACAGATAAGTCTTTTTGGTTGAGATTTTGCAGGATGAATAAATTCCTGTATATCAAACCTGAGATCAGCTTCAATGCAGAGAGCTAATACAGCCAGTAATAATTGTTTGGTTGGTGTTGTATTATACAGTGTATATAGCTATAATAAATCATATGCATTATCATTTCTACCTACTGTCATCTTCAGCTAATATTAATACCTAATCAATTATACCAGACATCAATCTACTACAATTCTCTGAGAAAACAGAAGTAACTCAGAGGGACACTAGTACAAATGTTCTTTATTTCAGCCCAGGAAATGTATTGTCATTCTTATATTTTTACATGGTTTTACACTTATATTGTAGCAGGCATTTCTGATCAGTGCATATAAAATCTCAGGTTTTAACAGATAACTTTTTTATTTTGTTGTATCTTCCAGTTGACTTAATGGTAACTCTTCATTCTGTACAACAGCATTGTCAATCTGAATAAGATGCATGAGGGCTAATGGATTTTAAAAGCATTGAGAGTGAACATGGTTGAACAACAGCCAGGCACTTTAGTGTTGAGTGGATACTTAATTTCACTGTAAAGCAAAGGATGATATGTTGAATGCCACTGAGAGATGCAGTGAGAGATCTCACTGTCAAATTTAGATGACTGGACAAGTTGAATAAGAATTAATCAGTAATTTTTCATGGAGGAAATTCACTGTCTGTATTGCAATTATTTCTGATCATTACATGGTTTCTGCATTGTTATTTAAAATTCAAATACATTTACTTAATAATAATTTATTGTATATATAACAGGTTTATACAAGATAATTTTCTGAGTAAATTCGTGTCATTTTTTATCTCTAAATATGTGATGAATAAGAAGAGAAGAGTATAAATCCTTCACACAGCCACCAATATTCTGACCAGGAACAGTTATAATTTAATTTGCAATATGGCATAACTAAGGACATAATGGCAGTGTTTCTAGACTCAGGAGAAACCATGACTGAGTTTAGTCAAACTTACCTCTCACCTTGAATTCCATAAGCTTGGTTTTTAACATGTTTAAAATTGAAGAAAAAAAAAGTAAACAATAAATATTTTTTTAAGTGGTAGACAATCAAGTCACATGCTGTTAATAGTGACTATTTTTTCAGTACTTGATACAAATTCCAAGGTTGGATGTAAATATTCTGACCATGTTTCTTTAAAGAGATCACTCAGTGGATACATTTGTGACAATTTACTATAGAGCTGTTGCCACAGGTGTAACCTACAGGCAGGGTTGTGCTGTTTGTTTGACACTTTGTGATCAGAAACCATGAAAGAGTCATTCGTTCCTCTCATAACCTTATATGCAGTTTTACCCCAGGGATTCATGCAGCTTAGTCTAAGCAGGAGAAGGAGAAACCATCTAAATACCTCAGGAACCAGGGGAAAGTTCTGAGGTGGCCGCTTGCCTCTGCCACCCTTCATTTTCAGTCTTGCATGGAGAAGTGCTCTCCTGGAGAAACAGCGGCAAGGAGACCACAGGGGAGGGCAGGACAGTTGGTTGGACACACAGGGAAGCACATTAGAGCAATGCACTGGTGTCCCAGTGCAGTCCATCCAGACCACACACAGAGCCTTAATCATCTATGTCAGTAGGATTTAGGAGGCAGATTTGGCAGTTATTCCTTATTTTCTATGTCTTTGGATAACTAAATACTGGATATAAGTAGACTATTTTAATAAATCTTAGTTTTTCCTTTGTATCAGTGGAATATCTCCTCCATCCAATAAAGAAAAACGTAATCCAAGAGTAGTTGGTTTAAAATCAGGGACATGACTGAGTGTTAATAGTTCTGTTGCTCTTCTGGTTTTGGTTATCAGTCATCTTACTTGGATCTGATTTCCTGAGGAACAGCCTGGGAAGCAGTGGTGCTAAGGAAATACATAAACAACAGTGAAAAGTATTTTTGTATTTTGACCTAAAAAGTTAGTAGAATGTCTAGGACTGAGGGGAGATTAAGATTATATGTTTTTAAACAATTTTATGATGAAATTTTTAAACTATGACTCTAGAAATGTCAAACCCTAACCATCTCTATGGTTTGTGGGGTTTGTTTTGTTGTTGTTCTTTGTTGGTTTTTTTTCCCAATATACAATTCCGTTTATGTACTAATCTATATATGACAAAAAACAGGAACATCTTTCAGTAGATCATTGTCCATTGAGGTGGATTCAAGTCCCCTACTCAATCTAACTCAAAATTTTCAAGAAGAGAAATTTATAAACAATTTGATATGATCCTCTCTTTCTACAATATCAGACAACTGTAAAGATTGGGGTTCGATGGATTTGTTTTTTTCTTCTTCTGGAACATCTGTGAAACAGAATGCATAGATATGTGCATCATGGAACAGTTTGTTCTGTATTTCAAATCAAGAAGGATTTGGTACAATACAAATTTCCAATCTTCCTCATATTTCTCCCAAACACTTAATACACTCTTTAAAATTGCTCAGTCATCCCTGGCTCCAGAAGTAAGCATGGCAATGTATTACTGACACAAAACCTGACCTGTTTTCCCTTACCCAGTTTTTCTTGTGTTGTCTACAGTAGATGCACTTTGCGATACAAGTTGACAGCAATGCCCAAAGTAACCTCACTATCTATTAGAGTAACTTTTAAACATGCTGCACTCAGGAATAGAAAGTGTATTCTGTGGCATTTAATAGATCCACTAAGGCTTAAGTGCTTCTGCTGTAAGGTGTAGCCTTTTTACAGTAGAAAAAAAAATCCTTTTTCGAACTGAAAAGCTGCTGTGAACACTCTAGTGGTTAATGTGTTTCACACTTTTCAGCTGTGTGCTGGTTTCTCTGCAAGAGAGTTAATTTTCTTCATGGTACTTAGTGTGGGGCTATGTCTTGTGCTAAAACAATGTTGTTAACACAGGGATGACTACATTATTGCTGCTCAGTGCTTACACAGTGTCAAGGTCTTTTGTGCATTTTAGACTACCAAGAGAAGCTGCAATTAAATTAAAGTCTTCTTTGAAATGCTTCAAATTCATATAAAGGATAAGTATGGTATATTATGGATTAAATGATTTAAATATAATGGCAAAGAATCAGATTAAATAGAATTTCTAATTAAATATTACCTTGTTACATACAGGAAATTTAGGCTGGTTTGAGCTTTGCTACTAATAAGTAACCAGAAAAGTGGTTCTGGCAAATTAATGTGGTAGTGATAGTAATGGAACTATTTTTGTTCAAAATGTTTACTGGCCACTGCTGGTTTTATCATTGTCCTTAATGTTGCTGAAATATGTAAGAAAAGTTTAGGAGAACACTTTAGTCTCTAAAATCAACAATAGGTGAGTGGTTCATCTTGAGTGTGTTCTGATTAAGCTTTCAAGTTGCGTTTCCATGCCCCCTCCCCTCCATCATTTTTCCTTACTTTGACCAGGTTACTCCTCCTTTCCTAGCCAGAAGTCAGAATCTACTGTCAAAAGATACCCAAGTATAGTCTAAAGATTGTAACCTCCTATTTTTTCTTGTATAAATATAATTTTAGCATAGTTATTAAAAATGAATTTTGTCTCACTATAATAATGATAGTATTTACCATTATTTAGTATTTATAAATCTGTTTCTGTGTTTAGTAATTATTTAAGGAACAAAATCTTATGGAAATTTAGACTCCAGAGAGGGAATACTAAACATTTCAGCTGGTGTTTGAAACCTTTCTATCTTCATGGATCTAAATGCAAGTATTTTCTTCTGCCTATAACAACCCAGATTTCCATTTAAGATTCAGCAACTCACACCCTCAACAGAACAAAATAGGGACATGCGAGTCACTACCAGTATTTTTCAGAAAATATCATTTACATTTCTCTTAGTTTATTCATTTGATTAAGACTGTTTGTTCAGCTTCTTGACTTTGATAACATTTGGCAGAACAAGAACAGGTATTATTCTATTGAGATTTTATTTTTGTTTCTTTTAGGGCTCACTGATATCGTTTCAGAAAGGCCATTTGCAGAGTTAATTTCAGAAAACATAGAATCAGCTGTGTAGTAATTATTTCATTGCAGAATGGAGGTAAGTAACACTGAGTAACATTTTACGCAGCATCCTTGAATTAGAAATATTTCTAAAAACTCCTCAGCATATCAGTTTTATGTTATTACTTGTTGTAGATTTAGTCATGGATTTCCCCTGCCTTTTATCCAAACACCAGAACTAATGGGAGACTTGGAGTTTCTTTATTCTTATACTTTAGAGGATATGAATTTTAGAAAGCCAGAAAAAGCAAAAAAAACCCACCCCAAACCAAAAAGCCAACAAAAAAACCCCAAGAAAAACCCACAAACAAAACAACAGCAACAACAACAACAACACACCAATGAAAAAAAACCCACCAAACCAAAACCCACAGTGCTTCAGATATAGTAGCATTTTCAGACAAAAATATAATCACATTATTGTAACTAATAAGGCAAAAGCACTTTCACCCAATGTTTGTTCGGAAGTCTATTTACATATCTTTTAATATGAAAGCTGACTTGACATTTTTCAACAAAATGGATTGCCTCTTAACTTAGTTCTACAACTGAAATGGCTCACAGTACCAAATAGCCTGTTATGAAACAAGGTGTAACTACCCTCAATGAGGTACTTGCCATTTTTGAAATCTGCTAAGCAGGACTTCAATGGAAGATTTCTGTAAAGTTTTATCTCACTAGGAGATGTCAACCAGTTTTCAAAACGTCACATTACAGAATGGAGGAAGCTGAGTGTGTAGTGCTCTCGTTGTTTCTCCCCTGTATGGAGACATGGAGCCAGAAGAGCAAATTACAGGTATCTGCTTGTTTGAGAAGAACCAATCTATGAAAACACCAATCTGCATGAGGAGGTGTCCTTTGCTGCCTGAGTGTGATTCAGTTCTTAAGCAATATTTTCTGCAGTATCAACATTTTTCTTTAATTGAAGTTTTTGTAACAAAAATGATCTTATGGTGGAAAGGCAGAAAATGGCCACAAAATCTGTCTCTGAAAATTATCCAGGTTAGGAAATTAAAAAATTACTTTTGTCCATATGAAAAGCATTTAACCTGAAGTACAGAGACGCTTGGAGAAAATGTGGGTTTTGCATTTTTCATTTTGCTTCCGCCTCATTGTTTTCACTCTTAAAATCTGTGGTGGAGGCTGTGTTCTGTCTTAGTTCTGTGGCTATCTCTTCATAGCATTATAAAGACTTATTGGAGGGATCAGTGCAGAAAGTTAATATATGATTTTTGGGTGTCTGAGACTTCAATTATCCATTGTTTTTTATCCCTAAATTATATGCAATCTATTTAATTGCATCTGATAGGAGGAATTTGAAAGGGACAAGAATATGCTGGGTTAAGACATATGTTTCAGGTTTAAGAAGAAGAATGGCAGAAAGCTTAGATATAGGAATAAGAGAAGGAGGTGATAATGACTTTAGCAAACAAGCTTTCCACTAACCAGACATGATTCCTGTTTTATATCAAATACACCTTACTCACAAACACGCTCCCTTTTCTCATTGCATTTTCCTTAGCCTGAAATACAACTGCATCAATGACTTTACATGAAAATTTGCAGCTCTTTTGTTCCAGGCCAGGTTCAGTCCTTTTAAACTCACCGCACTTTTGAAGTACTGTTTAGTCAGACTGAGTAGTGTAGCATAACATGTTCAACCTAGGATGATATTTCTAACACGAACACCTCAAACTGTAAAACTTCAGGACTGGGTACTATGTCTGGGCTGAAAGCAAATTTTCTGAGTTGATCTTTCTTAATTCCAGGCTAGCATTGGACAAAATGTTACCTTGAACATGTTTTGTATGCTGCTACTTACTACTGTTTTTTTCCCCCCCACTAACTCCTGGAATTTAAGAGTAGAGAAAGATCAGCTCCAGATGCCCATGCAACTCCTCTCACCACTGTGAGAAACCTTTGTACAAATTCTGTTGCTATGTCCCAACTGAAATTCAAACCTCAGTTATGGAGATTTGACCTACCCCAGTTCAGTTTCTTCTGAAAAGAAAACTGTGTTCCTGACTCTGTATTCAAAGAATTGGATAACTTCTCCGACTTGTGCATCTGATCCTCCTTTTTGTTTTGCTTTGCTTTGGTTTTTGTTTTGTTTGTTTGTTTTAGAGCCATTGCACTATTTAATAGCCCCATCAGTTCCTGACTTTAGTTTCCTCGTTTTAGTCAAATACACTTCATTGGAATTATCCCTAAGGCGGTTTTGACCTAACTAAACTAAGTTTGAGTGACTCCCTTACTAACAGTTTAGGAAGCTCTGCAGATAACAAAAACCAGATCTAATGGTTTCTGTATGATCATTCGTCAGTACAGATTGTGAAGGTGTAACGGCTTTCAGATCTGTGATCCCCATCTCTTGAAACAATCATTTAAGGTAATCATGACAAAGATGTGATTGTACACATTCAGTGGAAACTGAGTCCTTGGCTTAGAGTGTGAGTCATCTCATTATTTCCAGGTTAAAGCCTTTAGGGCAAAACACAGAGAAAAAAATATTTGTTATATGTATTGAAAAATTAGTTTCTGTAAGCATTAGTATGATGTACATTTAAGCTGGAACACCAGACAGAGTGTGACAGCAAATAATTTAAAAATCAGTATTTTAAAATGACAGCTGCAAATTCCTTTGATTATTTAGAAGTATTGTGATATTTTTAAGTATAGGCCAATTACTGTTCCATGATGGGATATTTTTAAAAACAACTTCCTCAGTCTTGTGTGTTCAAATAAATTTTATTCTTTTTAAAGCCAAGCCAGGTGTGTTGATTGTTTATTTCTCCAAATATTTATTTTCCAGTAATACAACCATAATAAAATTTTATTGTTAAATTTCTATGGTTGGTGATTGCTTAGCCCTTTACTTTGTCAAGTTCTCTCTGTAGGGCATCTCTTCTCCCGATGGTGTCAACAGCTCCTATCAGTTTAACATCATTGGCAAACTTCACCCATTCAGGTCTCCTGTTGTTTTTGTCTGTTTCCTGTTTGTTGGGATGCTCCAAGCTCCTGAGCCTAGAAGTTGTTATCCTTGAATATCAACCAGCTTTCTTGGGCATCTATTCCCTCCAGACCATTATGCTACAAAACTGTACCACACAGATTTCTGAAGAGGCCAAAGTCTGATGTCATGAAGTCCAGGGTACTGAGCCTGCCATGTTCCCCCTTCACTGTTCCAAGGACCTCAAATTCCATGATTCTGTGGTCACTGCAGCCCAGGCTGCCACTGAGCTTCATATTCCCCACCAACCCCTTCTTTTTGACGCAACAAAGGTGCAAAATTTGGCTTTTGTATTACTTGCAGAAGTTATCAACACATTCCAGCAATCTCTGGGATTGCTTATGTCCTGTTATGTTTTCCCTCCAACAGATATTGGAGTGTATGTTTGGTAAGCTATAAGCTTCATAAATTTAGTTTGTCATACTTTGTACACATCTGTATTTGTACATAAATAGTTGGAACATATATGTGTGTGTATATATATATAATGTAGTTTGTAGGCAAAACTAATCAGGTCAGTTCTACCATGCAGTAGAAGATAGGATTGACCCAGAAGAATATGTTTCTTGTCAGAAAAGTGTTCTGACAGAACTCTGTTTCTGAGTTAAATCTTCCCTGCCTCTTAAATTTATCCTGGTATTACCTATATTAAGTTCCAGTCAACATAAACACACCAGTAGATAATCTTGCAGTTTGAAATCTATCAAATTTCTAGATAGAAGTTGCTGTTGTAAATGTTAATGTTCATGAAATACTATAAGGTTATTATGTAAAAGAAGAAAAGAGATTTTTTTTCATTTTGATTCCAGTCAAAAAGGAGTAATTTTCATGAATGACTCAATAATTCTTCTGTTTACTTATTATTATCATATTCCTTTTCCTATTCAAGTGGTAGAGTTTCAGAGGATGCTAAAAAAATGTTTCCAGGCAACAAATGGAATCAGAATTTGAATTTTATATTTTACATTTAAGATTCAAGATGCTCTGCAATGCATATTCTTAGGTGGCATACATTTGTAGCTCCTGAATTAGAAAAGAGTATTTTTCCTGGGTTTGTAGGAAAGTAAAACTCGACATGAAATCAAATCTTCTAGATTACATAGAGACCCTGTGTTTATGAAACACGGCAGAGAGGTCAAAACAGTTGTGGCAAATTCCAAAAATGAAGTCTAATAATGGGTACCTTGCTTTCACTTTTCTTAAACAACAAAATATTGATATCAGTTTCTTTGTTTTCCAGAGTTTCTTGCCCTACACATGCAAGAAAGGGGAAAATATTTGTTATTGATAATATGCCTATTCTTTGTGATAGGTAGAGCCTAGGAAACACAGGCTATACATATGTGTTATGTACAAGGTTTAACTTCTAAATACATTTAGAAGTTAAATTCATGTTACCAATGTATTTAGCTGCATAAACATTTTGGGCACTCAGTTAAAGACAATAAAGATTTCATTAATTGCCCTAATGATTTAGAGAGATATATTTTATGAAAGACATCTGTTCATGTGCAAGAATTCTGCAGGTTCTTGTTGGTATTATGTAAATGTTTGTTTATATTCTGTTCCAAGCAGAAAAAAGCAGATTCAGCCCTTGACTTTACTGTCATACAAGTAAATATCAATGACAAAGAAAGTTAGCCAAAATGCTTTTTGCATGTAAGAGTAAAGTTGGCTTTCCACAATGAGAGACCTCTGGATTCAACTCAGTCCAGTCTTAAGGAAATAAATGCCCAAACAATAAATGTTCCCTGAAAGAAAGTAGTTCTTCCCATTTCATTATACCAAATGGAGGAAAAAAATGGTAGAAGTACACTAGGGTTCCTTATCAGACAAGAAGATTATGTCCAGGACAGATTAAAAAAAGATACCAAAGATTGTTGCAGATGAAAGAAAATTTGAATCAGCATTTTCTCTGAGATGAACATGAAAAATCTCTGAATTTGTACAGCTGTGTTCTGTGGGATGACTAGAAAGAGATCTTGTGTGTCTTGGTGAATTTTACAGCTGATTCTAATAAGAAGAGTCAAACACTAGTTTCTGCCAATCTAAACTCCTGGAGAGTTGAAATCTGATCCAAGAACATGCTCATTGGTACCTGTGTAGATCAATCTTAGTCACTGAGCTGACTGAAGAAACTAAAGCCATTAGTCTGTCTGCTAGATACTTCTGAACAAGTTTGACTTCAGCCAGGGCATTTACAGAACATAAACAGTGATTGTGAAACATAATCAAAATAATATGTGTTCTACAGTTGTTCTTCATTTAGTATTTTCATTCAGTATAATAATTATCAGTGTACTAAGTCCCGGTTATGGATGTCCATCTTCATTCTCTTTGGATCCCAAGATATGTTCTTATCCTTCTTAAGCACCCTGCCTGCTGTGGGAGTACAGTGTATGGACTACTTCCTCTGGAACACACATACTGCTTTGTGCAGTGGTTACCTTTGTAGTCCACTTACCATATCTCCCTCTCTTTGTATGATGCATGCTTGCTTATGTCCACCTGGCTCACAACTTCCTCAAGACACTGATCCAAAACATTTTCACTGAGCCAATGACCATGTCATCACTGAATTAGGAAAAAAAAATAATTAAAAAATACAGGGCTAAAAATTTGTGGAATTACTGAAATTGAAATTAACAGGTTAAAAATGGGTTTCCATGGCAATTTGATTAAGACAGGCCCTTTTGGATGAGAATAAGTAAGATGTATTTACTTCAGACAAATATTTTTCCAGTTCTTTTGGCCAGTCAGTCAAACACAATCAGATTAACAAACAGTATTCTGGTGATGCTGTTTTGCCCTGCAACTAAATGACCAGAAGGTGAGGAAAGGCCAAGAATAAAATAAGAAACCCTTAACAGGAACTTCTGTGTTTCCCCAGTTCTCCAAATCCCAAATCTTCAAGCACATGTCATCCATATTCCTGAACAAACAAGACCCTGAAATCCTTCCCAACATTTCTGTTTCAGCAGGGAACATTTGTTCAGCCATGCCCACCACTGGGTCTGTCTTAGTAGCTACAGTCTCTCTGGGCCGGAGGCTGTTCTGCTTATGTCAAACTCATCAATCATAAGATGAGTCTTAATGCAAAAATAACAGTGTCAATGAACAGAGAATGGTCTGAGGTGCATTAATGCCTTTTTGATCAAAGGTGATGGGGTATCTGACAATAAACAAACACTAACAGAAAATTGTTTCTTTAGGATGACATTATGGTTTAAAAGAGATACAAAGGATGAATGCTTCTAAAAATCTCCTTCGGTACAGTCTAGTCTCTCATTTTGAGAAGAAAGAAAGCAAATGAGCATAGAATTAATTGAGATTTTAATTATAAAACCTAACAAGAATCATACCTCTGTATCTTATTTTGAGATGATGATTTTTTTCAAGATGTGCTTCACTTAGGACAGACCTGTTCCGTTATATCAGAGAGAATTAAGGCAATCTCCTGCAGCTCTGTAAATATATTCACAACTCAAAAATCAAAATTGTAAAGATTAAAATAGATATAGAAAGACATCAATAACACCATCCTTTCGCAATGAACTCTTTCAGATGGGAGTCAGGGAGTGATCTTCATTATGAGAAATTGCAAGAAGCAGTTTTAAATTCCTAGTGGCACCAAGGACGTTTCAGCGTTATTAACCTCCAAAATACATACTGTTTAATGTTGACTAGGTGAGGCTGGAGTACCTTCATTTTGGTTCATTATTTCCTTTGAATATCTAATCTATCTCTCCATAAACAAAGGAAATAATGATCTCCTTTCATACATCATGTTCTTTGAATGGAATTCTATCTCCCACGAATGACGAAAAATTATTGGTTGTAACAATTTCCTCAATCCTTCTATCTTTGCAAGAATAAAGACCACACTCCTTGTCTTTTATAATTATAAAACAGATTGGAAACAATCAAAGGTTGTCAAATATATTCCTATGAGTTCTTGTTACATTCAGTACATTAATTGATTCAACATTACATTTGCTCCAAAATACTAGTTAAATAGAAGAAAAAAATCCCAGAACCAAACCATCAAGCAAAACAAACACTGAGAAAGCCAACAAACCAACCAACCAAAAACAATAACAAAACAACCCAAATACCCCAAACTAAACCCCTGAAATAAAAAGTAGATGTTTTCATAGACACCAATAGATTCTTCTACTAAATCTTGGTTCATGAAAGTTTTCAGATTTTGAATCTGTTCACCAGAGCAGTATTAGAACCATGATTTATCAAACTCAGGAAATGCTCACCTGCAGTAAAAATGGTTTTAACTGTCTCAAAAAGAGTGAGGTCTATTTTAATTTTTTTCTTTTTAAATATAAATTTTTTTTGCTATGGTAAGAGACAAATTTCTGTCCTGGGTGAGAACATCCAGAATGTGAAGAACTGGGCAAATGAGGTGAAATAAAAATAGAAACAAAGCAATCTTTGCCACAAACAGAAAGTTACCTTTAAATCACATACTGTGTAACATGAAAGAGAGTATTTAGAAATAATATCTAATCTATCTCTCCATAAAAAAGGAAATATTTTATCAAAAACATACAATTTACCAATTTCAGAAGTAGGTTTAAAATGTATTTCTTAAAACACATCGAGTATAAAGCCTTGAACCATGTATATTCAGCACAGTGTCTTCATGGTCTTCAGTTTGGTTTCCCAATTATAATGCAAAACATCATCCACCAAGCAATCTACTTAGCTTTTCAGCAACCAAACCCAATAATTAACATAGATTGACAATGAGAAGACCTATCAAAACACTATCTATAACAACTTGAAAATGCATTTTGTACTATAAATGGTGGCTTTATGAACATTATTTTAGTTATACAGCACTATCAGTATATATGGCTCTTTGGTGCTTGATATAAAGTGTACAAAATAAAAGAAAAAATAGTCTCTCCCACAAAGGGCATGCAATCTAAATTTAGACACTGATAAATTGTTGCAAGTATTTTGTTTGAGGAACAAAAATCAATTTTCTTTTATGTTTTCTGACATTGAGTCCACTAATACTCTTCC
>WBMV01007323.1:474669-567253 GCA_013396655.1 Campylorhamphus procurvoides
CCCCCCCATTTTTGCTTAAATGTTATGACTAGCTGAGGAATTAGCATCAGAAAGTGCCATGAATCCAGTGTTACTACTTCATCACTAAGAGGAATATAATAACCCATAATCTTGAGACTTTCTGTTCAAATGTATCACTTAATTACTTTTTCTTTTGTAGAGATTTTTATTTATTTTTAGCTTAAGTTATTTATAACTGTCACATGGAATCTGATTCTAAAAACACTTTAACATGTGAGAAACAGTTAATAGTAATTTTCTTATCAATGTTTCTGTCTACAGCATAGGGTTTTTCTGCCCACCTTTCATTCAAAACCGTATTGACATCCATTGTTCATTCTCCCTAAGTACTTCTAGATTATTCTGGTTTTCCCCCCAGAGCTACTTCTTTTTTCTTATATTCACTTCTCTTCAAAAACCTAAAGGGATGCAAAGTCAAATTATCTTCCTTGCTGATTGCACTGATCTCACCTCATCTTTATGGTTTTTCACTGAATTCCTATCCACATCATGTCAAATTCAAGTTCAAAGTTCTCTTTGAGCTTACAGCATTACCCAGCATCATTTGTTCCTGCCTTTGTCCCATTCTAGTACCTGTCTGGTAGAATTATTATGTGTGTCTTGGTTTACTATGCATTTATGGAAAAAACTCTGCAAACCATCAGTGTCTGAAGACAGATCAGATCTCTGAAAACACACAGTAATTTCCCCTTCCTTTTAAAGGGTCAAGTCCTTTTAGAGGTCAATGACTGGAGTGAAACTTATGAACAGATATTTAACTGTATCAAAACAGAAAACATCGCAGTCACACTTTGCTTCTCCTATTCCTGAAACTTTATATCATTGTTGTCCTTGGAGAACAAGGACCTAGACTTGAGAAGAGCTGATATGGTGGGTTTCAGTTGGTGACAGACTGTGTCATTTACTGACAAATTTTCAAAATACAGTATTGTTTCTGGAGAGGAAATAAACATGCTGCAAAATGCCGCTAAGTCAGGTGAAACTATTGTGGTTTTATGTTTCTTTCTTCTGTTTTGATGGACACCACAACCATCGTTAGGAATGCTCCTTACTGCAGTGAGCTGGAAGAGTTTCCCAAGTACAGGTTTTTAAGGATTTACCAGACATGACTGGTTTTGGGATTATCCTACTGATACTTAACGGTGGGCTTATCTTGTTGCATGTATATTGTGCTTATAATTGGGGAAGATATGCAAGCATTTATCAATTAGAAAAAAAGAAAAACTGTGTTTCCACAAAATTATGAAGAATATATTTGTGAAATTAACATGACATGTTCAAGATATATATATATAAAAAAGATTAAAATCTTACTCTTGGTTTCTGTGGATAAACAATCATTAGCCAAAAAGTGTGTGAGTTTGGGATTTGAAAAGAAGGAGAGTTTACTAGAGAAAATGAAAAAAAATAAGAAAAATAGAAAGAAAAATGTTAATATTCAGAAATAGCAGATAGAAACAACTGGTCTTTCTAATGAAACAGGTTATACACTTTATTCTTGTGTTTACTCAACGTAATGACGCAAGTTTGGTAACATTGTTATCTTAGATGAACTTATTGGTCTGCTAGTAAATGAAAATGTTCTAATGCTACTGGAAACTCTTTTAACACTTCAATAAACTGCTTGACAATATGTGAAAAGTCTGTTCATGAAGATTTTAAAGTTCTCAAGATTTTGGATGTGTCCAAACTTCTACACAGTTTTGTGAAAAAAACTTAACCAGTTCTTGGTTAACACTAATACTTGATATTTCCTTATGACACCAGGTTTCCTTGGAATAGAGCTAAGAAAGTTCGTGCAGCTTTGTTTTTGTCTTTATAGAGAAGTTGCAAAAGGTTTAGTTTCTAAACATCTTCTTAAGGGCTTTGATAACGCAAAACATATTAAACAGAAGTTATGTGAGTCCAGCCATAAAGAATAAGCCAGAACAACTGAGTTTGGAAGTCAAGACACTGAGTTTTACGACATATGTTTCAACATCTCATAACTTATTACTTACAGAACAATTCACTTCACTCTGTTCCCATCATAAAGAGAATTATAAAATGAAAATATATAAATCATTTATCTTTCAAGTTTTTCAGAAGTAACCCAAACATATGTGCATTTATAGTTTGACTTGCAGTTTTAAGGCAAATTCCTTTATTAAACTTACTTAACATTGCATTTATTTAATTCTTATATGCACATGAACATATATATTTCTACAAAAACTAGTTTTTTTGCAGTAAGCTATTCTTCACTAAATAAAGCTGTAAAGGTGTTTTCTACTGATTGTTTAAAGCATGAATCAAGAGAAGAAAGAGGTATCTAAATGAAGAAAATATTCTTATCTATTACTCAGCAAGCACATTGATCCATTAATTTTGACCTTTTTCATGCGCATATCTTCCCCGTTTTCATAATTGTCAATATTTTTGTCAATAAAATTACACACAAAAAAGTAAAGACAATTCCCAACTATAACAGCTATTGGAGAAAAACTGCTGAAAGCAATTTGTGAAGAAATGTGAAGTAGCATGAAGGGAAAAATGGTTTCTAAGCTACCTGTGTTCTATTAGGAAAAAAAGAAAAAGAGTTTACTGTATAATTGTGAGCAGCACAACTTGAATTTTAAATACTCTCATGAGATACTTGAGAAAATGTTAAAAATTGAAATTGCCTTGAGAAATTATTCTGTACATCCCTTAAAGAATTAAAGTTGAATAATAGTATTATATCAAATCTATATTCTTCATTTTGAAAATTAACTTTCTTCTTTTTTTTTTCAACTAGTAAAAAAATACTAAATCTTTTGTTTAATAGTGAAACAGTGAAGCTAAAGAAGAGAGAAAAATCATCACTGATTTTTCAGACTTTACTAATATTTATTTTTTTGATTTCTATGTGGCAAAGAGCAGCTGAAAATTATATACCTTAAAAAAAGTTTGACAAATTTGCATTTTCTAACAAGAAAGAAAAAGAGCAAGTTTCTGACCATTTCTACTGAATTTTCAGATAGTGCAACTAAAAACAACTTAGAAAATGGGATTGTCACTCTACTTTTGGATACTTTCCCTATTTTTCTATACTCATTATTATGATATTCTCTGGTTTTGGTTTTTCTTTTTTATTATCACTTAACTTTTGACCATTCTTGAAGTGTTCTAAAATTTAATCACTTTTGAGATGATCAACCCTCTTAACTGTTAGTCTTCTGTTGTCAAAAATGACAACCAGGAGGCAAGAATATGTAGACTGAGGTTTCTACTCTTCAGATGAGGCAGAATCAGTGCTTACACGTTGTAAAATTCTTTGTGTCACTCAGGACATGATCTGCTTCTCAGTTGCTGCTGCTTGTGCTTGCTTGGTGTCCATCTCTGATGTTCTTCTATCTGTTGTTTGTCCTTGAGGCAGCCTATGTATACAGGCAACTTGGTGCTGTTTGAGCTACTTTTCTGACAACAATATTTCCTCTTTTTTTTTTTTAATCTCAATATTATCTGTGTAGATACTTACATATTGGCCCAGGACACATTTTTTTCTAGAACATTTAGCACTTCAGAAGTGCATTCAGCAAAGCTGACTACCATATCACTTATAATAAGGCATTTCTCTTTAAAGCTGTCAGGTTGAAGGGTATTTCTGCTGCACACCATGCAATTCTTGTACCCATATAACAGAATTACAAGCACATATATTTTATGCATTTTAAAAAGTATGTAAATATATACCTTTACCCTGGTGATACTCCACATTGGCTTTGTTCTTGCCTTAAAAAATGAGAAAAAAAAAATCCTTAGTTGCTTCTATAATATTATTTGCTGTAAAATCCCAGTGCCCACATCACCTAGCTTATTATTTCTCTGATTTATGTTGCAGCAGTTGAATACAAAGCAGATAACTGGTTGAAATACTCCATTTTTTTTGGTGGCCTCAGGTTGTACACTAATCTCTTCATTCACTATTATCATTTTAGTGGTGGATTAAAACCAACACAGTGATAAAGATAGTATATTATCATTATTACATAATTTGGGATGAGGAAAGAAATCTATACACTCTGTCAATTGAATAAGTGCCCTTGCTTTATGGAAGTGACTCTTTTCTTTATATTTCTAGGAAGAGTTCAGTTTTGCCTTTGATAGAGCATCCTGGCATATACTGTACAGCTTACATCAGTCGATCCTTAACTTAATCAGCAGCAAATTCTTGCTGGCAGCTATAGATTTTAAAGGCATACCATAGCAGCATATACCAGCAGAAAATAATTTCAGGTTGATAATAATCTGAGAGTGTTGGATTTCCACTGCATACTAAAGTTTCACATTGATAATAGAAAATGATGACATGTTTTCACAAAACAAAACAAAACCAAAAGCAAGCAAACAAAAAATGTCCCACCCACACACAAAAATCAGGTTTTTTAATTTATGTTTACATTATTTATATTAATTTTATCTGAAGTGTAAAAATTGGAATTCTTTGAATGTACAGTTAACATCTGTGCATTTTTTTCCTCACAAAGCTGTATCAATAAAGAAACAGGGATCCACTTGTAAAGTTTGCTATGGCTCTCTTGCATGCTATCTGGTTCACCTGCCTAGGAGTTCTGCATTCGTCCAGCACATGAATGTTTTCCCTTTATAGTCTCAATTTGATGATATGCTTTTATGCAATTCAACAGCTCAACTCCAATCTGGATTCTTGCATATGCCAAACAGGGTTAAATCATGGGTGCATCCAAAGTGTGTATATACACCTGGGACTTGTGTGACTTAATACTGTGACATTCATGCAATGGTAGTGCTTGTAAACTTCTCAATCCCTTAAAGTGTTTCATGCATGAGCTTGTTTTTCATACCAAACATTCATTTGTCTTCTTGCCCATAGATTTTTTACAGTGTATATTAATTGAATTGTACACATTCATGGACCATATAGACAACTTCTGGAATATTAGAATAATAAATATTTTAACACTGCAAATCAGGAGGCATAACAAACAGTATGCACTACTATAAATACGCAGGAGGTTTAGTTGATAGAATGTAAGAATAATTTTGTACTAGTTTGACTCTCTTTTGGAAATATTTTTATAATTTTCTGTATAGTCTCAGATTTCCTTTTCAGTCAGTTTGAATGCCTGTTCCTTTAAGTCAAAGCACTGATGAAACATATGTGTTCTAGTATGGTGCATGTTGTTATGAATGAAAGTCCAGGTAATGCCTGTCAACATGAAGCACATAATGAATTAAGGACCTCTGGATCTGGATTATATGTTTGCTTCCTCTTTCAAATAAAGTTAATATGTGAGTCAGTGCTAGAGATGCACATATGACTTAAATGCAAGAAAGGAAATGAAAACATGCAGGTGATCTCTGGGTTAGTAGGTAGGATTCAGACAGGTACTCATTTCTGAGAAGAAATAAAAATGGGTAAAAAGTTTGATCCTTTTAATTTCTCAATAATATTTGAATCTCAGGGCTTGGGGCTCTGTAACTCTCACTTTAGCCTTAATTATGATGGCAGCACTGTCTTTTTCATTTATTTATTTCCTTAGGAAATACAGAATGATCTTCATAGAAGATCATATTTTTTTCATATATGTTTGTCGTGTCATGTTTGATTGTAAAGGAATAATGACAGATAAAAACTCAGAAATAAGATCCATAATATTTTAGAATTTCTTACTTCAAATTATTATTACTTGGAAGTATTGTAGGGGAGTTACTCCTGAAGATAATGTTTGAGTACTTTAAATCCTCTGAAGTTTTCCTAGCATGAGTGATTGCATTTTGTTTTTGAGATCGGTNACTACAAAGTTGTTTGTTCAAGCCCTTTTTCCAATTAAAGTAGACTGGATTGTCCCAAAGAGTACGTTTCCTAGATATTTGTATAATCTGACTTTAAATCATGCAATCAAGAGGAAGTTTCTGCAATTTTCAAGTAGTCAGTTGTAGTTAATTAAGGAATGCTTCCTGAAATTCGTTCACATGACGCCATATTAAAGTGTAACTCTTCTTGTTTCACAGTACTTTGTCTACCCACCGCTTATATAGTCATACTGTTTACATTTTGAAACTTTTGAGACCAAATAAATAAAATGGATGATTTAACAAAAAGTTGCAAAAGCTATCAGAGTCAGCAATGAAAGCGTTGCATTATTAGTAGGGCCAGTTCTGCCTCATATGTAGGCCTTTGTAACAGCTGCACTTTTGCAAGAGAAGGAAAATGTCTGGACAATTAGAGTAAGCAAATTGCAAAAGGAAATATGGCAGTAAGTTACCAGCGCAGTCCCTAAATAAAACATGCCATTTCTAATGTGGTCCTAATGCTGTTCAGCCTTCCATTAGCAGAGACCTCTGGATAGCCATAGGCAAGCATCAAATATACAGTAGTTTATAATGGTCATTCACACAGTGGTAAAGCAAAAAAATAACTATGCACTGGAAAAAGACACAAATTGAAATTTGCCTCTAGGCAAAGCCTTGTTTTCCATAAACAAATTAACATGCCATCTTCATTGATGTATGGACCATTTACTGACATAATTTTTTTTTCTTTATTTCTAGCCTTTTTTATATGATTTAGAATCAGATCCTGGTCTATCTGGTGTAAGTAGTCAAGAATGTGAGTAATGGACCTTAATCTATGCTAAAGTATTAATGACATTTGTACTGCAAGAAATGTTTTTCATGTTAAGAAGGAAAACAAACTGATGTGAGTATACTGAATAAATTGGGGAAGTCAAATCTACTATATTATTTACAGTATTTGTGGATGCAAGAATTCTAATATTAATGGCCTATTTAGGTTATGTAACATTTAAATAAGTTGTCTTACATTCAAGGAAACTAGTTAAATGGATACTTTTGTTTCTGGTTTCTTGTTTGTTTAGCCTTTTTAAAATTCCTGACCAGACTAGTGAGAAGACGAGGAGATTTCAGTTGTTCTTTGAATGATTTCCAGAATATCTATTTCTTAATTTTTAAATAAAGGCATTCAAATTTTATCCTGCAATTACCAGTCTACTTTCTGTAATGCTGATATTTTTCATAGGTTTTAAAAATGAAAACTTTGTCTACACTTCTTTATGAATAACTCTCAGACATGAACATGCAGTTCAAATGACAATACTGTTCTGTCTGCTGACAATTAAATTTCAGAACATTCAATAAAATTGCAAACTGCCATATCATTGTGAGGTGAAAGCAAATGAGACCTGTTTGAGTTAGGGAATGCTGGGACAATGAATCACCAAATCGTTGCATTACAGCAGGTAATTACAGTTGCCTTACAACCAAACTGTGTAGGGTTTGAAATCATGGTGTAAAAGGTTGAATAACACAATATTCTTTCAAGCTGCTCACTTGTAAAGCTTAAGGTTTTAAAGCCTTTAGAAATTGTTTGAAAAGTTCTGTACTCATAGATTTATTCTGGAAATACACTTGGCCCAACATATGCTTGCTTTAAAAAAAAACCAATGAAAACCTACTATTTTTAAATCTAAACCTCTTTTCTATTTTTTACCTTCAAGGCTCACTGCCTGCCAGTCTTCTGAATGAACAGCTTTTTGTGACTCTCCTGAATAAATAGTGTGCTTTCTTGATTAGAATTTTAAAGTTTTAAGTGGTGGGACACACCTATGTGAGGGCTAAACAAGTTGTTGGTTTTTGTTTCTGTTTGTTTGTTCGTTTGTTTGTGGGTTGTGTTTTGTTTTTAAGACATCCTCTATATGTAAAAATACCCAAGTCAACTTCTTTGACTGTAGAAAAGCAATGTAGAATTTGTAAGAGCTCATATTCTAGAGGTTTTACTTTATCACAATAAAATTGAGATGCCTATAGAAGGCCCATAAGCAAAAGGAGTCAGACCCCAGAAATGCTTCAAAATTAATAAATGCATCATCAACAATCAGAGAATAACACTATGCCTTCACTTACAGAAGTCTTTGATTGATGAGCAAGTGCCCATACACTTAATGTATTGGTATGCTTGCCGTTAGGCCTAGTTTTATACAGGTTTATGATTGAATTTTATATCAAACTGATGAATTGAATCTGGGCATTTATTTTCTAAAACTGGCTCTTCCATGGATAGAGATCAAAGAAAGGAAGGTTGCAGCTAGCAGGAAGAAAGGATGCACTGACAAATGTGCTAAAGTTGACTATTCTGAAATGAATGAGAATGCATGATGAATGCTCTTTGATATACTTGTGGCTATGATAGTAAATGACTTTTAACTGTGTATCCTGTTCTGCAACACTCCTTAAACTCAAATTTCTACTGTGGACAATCTCAATCAACTCTCTGATCACATGCATCTCTCTTGGGAGAGTTGTAGAGCTCATTATATGCAAACATGTAAGATTACTAAGGAGACAAGATGAATATAATTTCATGTCTAATTCCTTACCCACAGCAAAATTGATCAAATTCTAATAGCTAATAAAGATACAGGATGGATGTACATAAGATGCTTCAGATTTAAGTGGTAAAAACTATTGAGTATTTGATACCTGAGACTACTTGAACTGAATATTTTAAGGACAAATTGTACTTGGCAAAAGGTATTACTACCATAGTACTCATAGACACTGGATCTTTGGGGCAGAAAACATGCCACAGAAAACTCTATTTTTGAAGACTTTTGTGTTCATCAAATAACAGAAATGGGAAGAACTTTCTGGTTTGGAATTTCTCTATGCTGGGATACTCAGCTGAGCTTGATAGAAACAAGGCTTTGCATCTAAGAAATGAAAGCTTGTGTTTCCAGAGAGCTGTTTTATCAATCACACTATGAATGTAATTGTAGAATATAAGGAGGAAGATTGTCCTAATAAAATTTTGAAAAAAAAGTCACGTGCAAACATATTGCAAAAATGTCCTCTCTTAGGCCATTTGACCAGCAAGTGAATAATAGTTTTAAAGGAACTACAATTGAACTACTTAAAGTATTGAGTCCTTCTTCCGTGAAGGCATCTTTTCTTGCTTTCTGAACAATTTTTGGGCAGTGCTCATGTGAAATCAGCATTTCAATGCTTTTGATGTATTGTGTTCTATTTCCCTCAGGACGATTTAAATCGGCAACATTCACTGACTAGCTATCTTTCAATTGTATATGAATTGGTGTTTGGACCTAAGAATTTACCTGCACATAAATGTATTAATTACCGTTACTAAAAATGAAATATGCTTCTACCTGCATTACATCAAAGCCTCTCTGTTCCTCAGAAATACTGTTGATTATTTCATCATATATCATGATATTCCCAACTCAGAAGTACTGTTGATGATTTCATCATATGTCATGATATTCCCAAGTAAGAAATTTCATGTACTGTGGACCAAAGAAATTAGTAGATTTTTAAATCCCCATGTATCATGATTTTTTGGTAGTATCAAAGTCTCCCAAGGAAATTATGATCCAAATTATTAATAAGGACATGTTAATAAGTATAGTTGGGTTTTGTTTGATTTTTAAGTAAGATATGAAGATGGGGGATGGAATTTCATATTTCTAATGAATTGAGATCTGAACTTGAACTTACATGTGGAATTCATCTAACAGGCTTTAGTGGTGCTTGCACATTTCCCCTTTTAGTAACTGTTTCATATTAAGCCTGAAGAGATCTGAGGATGATTTTTCCTGTAATTTATGGTATTTGTGTCTATTTGTAACTTTTGTAAAAATACTGTGTAAACAGAAACATCATAAAACACTCATTAAAAAGGTCTTCTAAACCCAGAAAAAGAACAGACTTTCCATGGCAGTTATCGAAACAAATACGGATTGCATCCCACATGTGATGGCATTCAGCTTTCCTGTCTTTTAATACTACTTTATCATGTATTTATGACATCAAAATAAAAAGATAGTAAAATCTCTATAAAAGGAAATTTGATGTCTTGGTGTTTTCTGATTATATGGAAGTGAGATTTAAAATTAAGGGAGCCGATCTGTGGTGGAAGTTATGAAAACTCATTTAGAAGAGATGATTTTTCCAGCCATGTTACTTCTCATAATTGAGAGTGTTATTGTTATAAGCAGATAGTGGCCTTCTCAGAAAGGCAAATACTGATTCAAAGAAAAATCTGAAAAAACATTTTATTTATCAATCCCACCCTCTCTTCCTCCTCTCTCCTCCCCACCCCCCCCACCCCCACAGTCTAAGCTTTCTGCTGTGTATTTAGTCTTCACTGTTGAAAAAGCTTCACTGAGTCCTCGGTTTTATTAATTTCTTCTCTTTCTTCCTCTGCCATAGTCAAAGCTTTCCATTTACAACACTGCAAGAGTCTGTTAGGAAATAATAGTTCAAGTTTTATCCATTTCTACTCTTCTTTAAGGATGATGTCTTCATATTCTACCAGATGGACAAGAATACAGAATTTAATTCCACAGGCACTTATAAAATGTAACTGAGTTTTCTGACTAGATCGAGGAGAAAAAAAAAAAAAGTGAGTGAGAAGGAAGACATAGAACTAAAAAGGAAGAACACACCTAATTTATACCCAAGGTAAAGAAAAAGATCATGGTGAAACAAGTGGAAGAGAGTGAGGAATAAAGATAAATACATTACTTTATTTTAGATCATGAAAAATAAGATAATTTGGAAACCAAGAAGTGTACAATGAGTCACTTTCTGAGTTTGTTAAAAACACATTATTGGATCTCTTGAGTTATTCTGAATATTTGGTGTCTTATTTGCATCCAAGTGAATTTTAAGATTATTTCAATCTGTTTACCTAACCTTTTTTTGAATATCTTATTGACAAATCTTTCTCTTCCCATGTGGAACTGCACAGCAACTGATAAAAACAAATCTCTGGATTGAACTCTGAGTGATTCTCAGCAGAGGGTTCTGAACATGGTTTTGAAAAAGCTTCTGTGTAAAGATTTGGAAGCAAAAATTACTGTTTCCTTAGCCAGTTTGAAAATGGGTTTTATACCTACATTCAGCTTTGGCAGAAGTACTATAGCTGTGTTGACAGATTTCAGGTTTGTATATTTGAATAAGCTTCTATTTTTCTAAGTAATTTGGCCACTGCTGACCTATTCAAACCCTTGTACTCATGAACAAGCTGGACTTCCATCACAAATATATGTTTCTTTTCCCTGTGTTTGAGTTGTTCTCGTTGTAATGTTGGTTGTCTCCTGCCACCTTATTTCCCTTGTTCTCTTATTAGGAATGTCATATTTTTATTGAATGACCTTTGTTTAATCTATTCCTACACCTCTGGTGAAATTCAACACAATCCATGACTATTTTGTGTTTGAAAGATAGATTGAAAACGTGTGTTAAGGAGAACAAAATAGCCTTCATTTTGACTTTTTTTTTCTTAAGCAACTTTATAAAAAAAAAGTGCTGTATAGGGAGTGCAGAATAAAATATATGAAGTAAAAACATAGTTCTTTTTTTTTCCTAAGGGAAAAGTATTTTAATTTTCTTAAGCAACTTTATAAAAAAAAAGTGCTGTATAGGGAGTGCAGAATAAAATATATGAAGTAAAAACATAGTTCTTTTTTTTTCCTAAGGGAAAAGTATTTCAAGGAAGAAAAAATGTGTATTTTTAAAAATATTACAGCAAATTGAGAAAAAAATTTCTACATCATTATAAAAGTGACAATACCTATACTTGAAGCCATCTTTTGTTTTTCCAGATAGTCATAACCTTTATTTTTTAATATCCATTTGAGTCACTGAAATGATTTTTGTTGTTTATAGTCAGTATTTTGTGGTCTTGTTTGGTGTGAGACAATTCACAGTTCCAGGGTTAGAATCAGAGTTTGAAGGAAATTAGTTTCCATATTTCTAGAGGTCAAATGTTTCAAGAGTTTAGAACATTGGACCATTGTAGTGGGACAAATAGTAGGCTTATATCAGTATTGTCACAACACAATAACCTTCCCTCAGGAATGTTACCTTATTCAAAACTGGAATTTCCTTGTTTTAACTATAAAATCTTGGACATGAAAACAGATTACTTGGAGATCCTTCATAGAGATGTGTCTGAGAGTTGCTCAGACAAAAGCCATTCCTTTCCAGTAGTTTATGTGAACAATATTGAAAAAGGCTTAAGATACTCTTTCATACTCTTGCAAAACATGCTCAAGCCACAGAAATTTGCAGGCTGCCAAACTGAGAAGAAATTCAACATGCACAACACCAAAGAATTAATTCAGCAGCCAGTGTCATACCCAGAAACTTTCCCTGGTTGCACAGTGGTTGCCATTGTTCATTGGTACCATATTTGTCAGTACTTGTAGATTGTTTTTATGCCATTGCATAAAAACCTGTCACCCTTTGAAGTGTAAATTTATAAGACTGAATCTCAAGAGGACTGTAACAAAAGTATTTCACATCAGAAATGCATCTGTCTGGAGTCTCTAACAGTTCTCTACTCTTATTCATCCGAAAAAAAAAAAAAACCAACCCTCCAGAAACCTTAAAGTGAGCAATTATAGAAATGTCCTCCTAACACCTATTAAATAGTACTGGAATTATGAACAGAACTTTAAGTATACATGTTTTTCCCATTTTTTTACATTATGCAATTATGCTATTTTTCTGTGAGTGTATTCTTTAACTCTTGTAATGCCTAATCCTTATTTCAGAATCCTTGGTTTCAGAAGGGCCAGTAACTTATCATGAAGTATTTAAAGAGTTGTTTTTTGACTTGACTCCATTCAATGCTATTTATTGACATATTTTAACATAGAAAGCATTTATATATGTTAGATTTTTCTTTTTTAATTATTAAAATTATAAAGACAAGCCTTGTAGAATTTAATCAAAATTATATTCAAGGCTTGTACTTAAAAAAAGAGTAAAGATAAATATAAATTTAATTTATCTGCAAAAATAGAGGGGAACTTTTCAGGGAGAGTGAGAGACGGATTAGAAAAAAGATTATTTACACATATACACAATATATTTGGGTATTATATATTTTATATATATATATTTTTATATTTATATATATATGCAATATATGTAAAAAATTATTGTGGCCTTACTCATCAAAACAAACAAAGTAATTGGAAAGCACAGTGGATTTGGTCTAAATTCTTGTTTGCAATCCTGATTTCTTTGTTCAAACATCAGTTCTGCCAAGTATTTACATTGCTGAATGTAAACTAATTTATGGCACTTACATCATTACCTAACATGCTGTTAATCATCTTCCATGCTGTGAAATGCTCTAACGTTATAAAATAGGGCCTTTCTCTGCTTTGAATTATCATTGATTTATTGCTTACACTTTTCCTTTAAGGAACAGAAATAGATGCTTTCAAGATGCTGTATATGTATTTAATGAAATTTTAAGATGAAGATTAGCACAGACATACTGTACACAGATGCTTCACACTATTTTTGCATTAAATTCACTTTAAGGTAATATTATTTCCCTTAGTTAGATAACTGCTATAACAAATGGAGGGGGAGAAAGTTTATTCACACTGGTTACAAATGCAATGAAGAACATCACAAAGACAACATGCAAGTTGTTGGTAGCATGGTGTACCAGGAAACACATCGTACACCACGTTTTTTTAGAGAACAGCACAGTGAAAATATTCTCTGCTATCGTTAATGGTATAAATAATAGTTGGAAGCAAAGATTTATGTCCTGTGATATTATATTAGCTATGGATGTTGTTTATGCTGACTTTATTTTCCCCTAAAATCTATCCAACCTTCATTGTTCCCTCTGAAATTCAGTTTTTGGAGAAATTATCAGAGGATCATAGAATGGTTTGGGTTGGAAGGGACCTTAGAAATCATCTGGTTCCAACACCTCTACCATAGACAGATTGTTCAGAGTCCCATTCAACCCAACCTTGAACACTTCCAGGGATAACTTCTAATTCTGAGAAACTAGAGAGATACCAGTGCAAAATTATTCCTCAAAAATCTCTGAATAAAAAAAAATCATATTCTTGACATTTATTTCAATTAAAATTATAGTATTTATGGTTTATGCAAAAACACAAATCTTCATATTTGTTAATATATTCATCTAACCCACCTCACAACAATGATGCAGATTAAATCTTCCACTGAATTTATTCTTAGCTTTCTTAATTATCAAAACTTCAGCTTTAAAAATTAAAAAAAAAAAAAAAGATTGTATCAAGATTGCAGGTAGTGGTAAACTTACTTCTGAAAGGTTGAAATTTTGAGATCCCATCATGATAACCCCAGTATTTGGCAATAGGAAAGAGATGAAGGAAAGGATAACAGTAGGAAGGAAGAAAACAGTATAGAAAGATGCAATAAACTCCGCTATCACAGCAAACATGCGAGGAAAGCCAGATGATGCTTTTTGATTTAAACGTAACTTGCAGTATTTATGGATCAATAAATATTGCAGGTCAATTTCTGAAAGAATGTGGAGTGCTGGTAGGACTTTTCCCTCATTTCATCTTGTGATAAGTTTCTCTGCTTATGTTAATTTTCCTATTTTTCATCTAGAAACTGTATTACAGCAGTAGTTCTGCCATATGCTACATAATCTATCCTAAAGTTTGATGACTTTAATTAATAAATTAAGTAATTATCATTCATAGGCTTCTATCGGTCCCTTAAAAATCTCATTTGGGATTTTCAGTCATCAAAAAAGAATGAATTAACTTCTCAGCACAAGTCTTACACAGTTGCATTGATTGAAATTAAGTCCTTACTGAGGGAAAGAAAAAAAAAAGTACTTTCACCCTGGGTGACTAGCTCAGCCTAATAGTCTCAATAAAGGGATGAGGCATCTCTCCCGAGAGAGAATAGCATTTATTCAGCCTGCAAAAGAGAAGGCTGACCTAATTGCCGCCTTCCAGTACCTGGAGGTAGAAAGACTACTTACAAGGGCGCGTAGTGACAGGACATGGGGGAAATGGTTTCGAACTGAATCAGAGTAGGTTTAGATGAGATGTTAGTAAGAAACTGTTTACTGTGAGGGTGGTGAGGCACAAAAACAGGCTGTCCAGAGAGACTGTGGGTGCCTCATCCCTGTAAGTGTTCAAGGCCAGGTTGGGGCTCTGAGTGACCTGGTCTAGTGGAAGGTGTCCCTGCCCTTTGCAATGGGATGAGAACTAGATCTTCAAGATCTGTTCCAACCCAGGCCTTTCTGTGATCCTATGATATAAAGATATAAAAGACACAAAAGAGACAATTTTATTTGAATACAGTTAATTCTTATGAGTATAAGCAGTTGATAGGTGTTCTTTTGACTAGGATTGCTGCTGTGTTTCCTGGTGGTTTAAGCTACATATTTCAGAATTAAAAAAAATGCATTTCTGTTTTTAATTTGAAGAAGTTAAACAGTCCCTGATATTATTTTCTTTTTTTCTGAGGCGAGTACATGACCTTACTCTTATTAATTATAAAGACTCAGAATAGCATGGCAAATGTCAAAATAATTTCTTACCAAGGAACGGTTATTTTCAGAAAACATGAAGTTCTTGTCTTTTTTTTTCTTTTTTTTCCTCCTTTTTTTTTTTTAACAGTGGAATACCACTAGAAAGCTTGATTAAACATCTATGGACACTTTTATGGACACTTTGACATACTATCCAATCTGCTTGCTATGTGTTAAGGGAAACATGGGAGCTAATCTACTCAGAGGTAAACAGCCTTTAAAAAAAAAAGACTAATATAATATGCAATATTTTAAATAAGAATAATCATGTCACTTCAGATTTACACTTGCTTTACCAAAAGTTGAATGTCATTAGATCTAAACAGTTTCTCATTCTTAGAAATAAAATAAATTAAAAAAAATGAAATTTAGAGCATACATCCCTCCTCTCCAAAGTACAGCTCATGCTAAAAAACTTCAATTTTGTTTTTGTATAAAAAGAAAGATCTACTTGTAGCAATTCTAAGAGCTTCCAGCTGACGTCTAATGCTTCACTCAGAGAAATACATCTCTTTTCTGTTGGTGTTGCCGATGGCATATGAGAAGCCTCAGTAAATAGATTCAGTTCAGCTACTTGGTGAAATCCACTCTGTTGTCTGGCCATAGTCTGAAACAAAAAAATGGGGCTTTGTGTCTCTATACCAAGTTTCAATCTAAAGTGTGTTTATATAGTTGAGTTTTAAAATCTGTTTTCAAAAGAAATGCTGCCAGACATTTAGACTATAAATGTTGTTTTTAATGTTATTGATAACTGATGTACTATTGCACCTTGAGATTAATGGATTATAAATTAATGCCCATTGCAGCAGAATGGCAGAATGGACTGGGGATCCTGTAGAAAGATAAGTCTCCTGTTTTGGAGTCTTGTTTGGAATTTTCTCCTCAAGTCCTGTTTCTACAAGACCTCTAGCTTGTATGTTTTTAGTTTCAGGAAGTCTTGAACTTCATTTAGATATTCCTCTGTTAGATTTTTCTGCAAGGCAATCAAAAATAAAAGAAAAATTCTGCAAGGGAAAGGAAAAATCAGCACTTTCTGAAGCAGTTCCATGAAGCCATAGACACAACTGTGCAAACAATAATTGAGTCCTAATAACTTTAAGAATAAACATAGCCTCTGGTAGTTATATCCGTTGCATATTGTTCGGTAGTAAAGGGAGAAAAGGAACTGGGAAACAAAAAAAGCACTGGAAAGATTCCTCATAAACTTATTTTATTCTTACATTCTAGTAAACCTTCTCTACTAACTCTTTTGCCATAGGGGACTTGAATTCACTTTCAAGCATACTGAATGAAAAAAGTACTTCCTTTGTTACTTATTTTTCTTGCTGAGAAATCACTAGAGACCCATGCATTGTAAAGAGAGCATAAACTCATCCAGAAATTATTTTAACAGCATTCATCTTGCAGTGGTAGCATCTGGGTTATCACTACATTTGGGTCAAAGTCTTGTTTACAATAAAGAGGGAAGATTTTTTTTTTGTTTCCTTGACACTTCATGTTTTTCCTTATTGTTCCAGAGTATTAGATCATGGTACATAATACATCTCTCATGCCTTTCCTAAAATGCATACATATTTTGGGCATTCCTTTGGTCTTGATACTGGATTTTTTTACCAAGTCGTTAAGTTCTATTACTCTGATTTTATAAGGATTTGTATAACACATTTAGATTTCAGCTGTGTTAAATTCTATCATGCTTTTGTTTGAACACCCTAAAGAGCATGCTTACCCTTTCATTTTATTTCATTTTCTTTGCTCTTTTAGAGATGACTCAAGGCAAAAATTACTAAAGGTTCCACTTGAGAGCCTCACTTATAATTTTGGTTTCTCAGGCAAAAGAGTAGTTCTGTCTGCAATGATCTAAAATAAACCCTGGGCAATTCTGAAGTTATAGTCATGTAAAGTCATTAAATCTTGGGTAATTTTTGTGGTCCTACAGGAATCTGTAAGATAATTAAATCTCTTACACTTCTGTATCAGATTCATGATTTTAAAGGGAAAAAAAAAAAAGGAAATGGAAGACTATAAAGAAATTCCAAAGACCATTTAGCCTCCCATCCACTCAAATGTGGCTTAGGACTGCCTAAGGTAGGTACTTTTCAATATGCAGTTGAAACCATAACAGAAATTCTTCAACCTCTCTACATAGTCCATTTTCATTCTTCTTTGCCCTTTTAGGCAAAATATTATAATAATAATAATAATAATAATAAAGAATAATAAATTCTTACCTTATTGGGCAGAGAGTACAGGAAATTATTTTTTTTTACATTAGCCTTTAAATATTTAAAATGTTTTCATGTTTTATTTCAGTCTTTTATAGAAATTATTTTGGTGTTTCGTATTTGATTTCCAAGCCTCCTTAATGGCAAAATAAGATAAAAGACCCAATTATGTTAATTTACTTATTTTTTCAGGTACAGTGAAATTCAAAAAAGATAATATCTCCTGAAAAACAGTAGAGGGAGAGAGCTAATATTACAAACTTTACATGACTTTCTGTGTGCTTCTGATGAATTATATCAGAATAGTCTCTGCCATACAGGCCTGCAATGGCAGAGACTGGCATTTCCACACTACTGAGTAGAACAAGATAATTTCTTTTCTTGTTCTTTCTCCCCCTTATATATTCCAAAAAGATACTTTTCCCATCTATATTGCTGTTCTGTGTTTGAGCCTTGTCCACTCTAACATCCACATTTTTGGCTGGTACACTCTGATTCTCTAATTCTGTTTTGTATTTATCCATCTGATTTTTCTGGGTGTAGTTCTTTGTATTTCTGTTTATTGAAGTTCATTTGGTGAATTTTGGTTCATTTCACTTCATTTCTCCATTTATCAGAATCAGTTTGAATTCTAATCCCATTGCTTGCAAAGGTTTTTGCTGTCTTTTGAAAAATAAGTAGATTGATTTTTGGTTTCACGTTCCAAGTTATTAGAATATCTCAATTAATATTAATTAACAAATCCATTAATCAAACCTAAATGTACCATAGCTTAGCTTTTCTGGTTTTATCTCTTAAAACAATGATGTACATGAATTTCTAAATAAAACCCAGATTATTCAGAATATAATGAATATAAATTGTATACATATAAATGAAAGGAAGTGAAAGAGAGCTTTTCTTACAAAAATGTCATTTTTTTCTAGCAGTAACTTGCTTCATAATTTTCAGCTATATCTTGAGTATATTTTTTACATTTACTGTAATTTTACTTTTTAGTAATGTTTCCAAGTGCAGATAAACATTAGCATTATTTCACAGAATTTTGACAACTGACATGCAAACACAGTACGTATTCATACACATGCACACACCCACTTGTATACTAACTGCAATAGTAACGTTTGAAAAAGGTACATGATTATCTACAGAAACCTTCGATCATTGCAGAAAGTTCTGCTTTATTTTCAGGTTGTTCTTATACAGAAAAAGTCACAACATTCATTACCATAAAGATAGGATTTATTTTTTTTCTAAAAGTCATCAGAAGTGTTTCTTTATACACTGTACTCATCAATCTAACTCTCAAAGCCTTTTCAGTTTTGTTACACCTCAGAATGACATGATTGTAGAAAATCAGGCTCAAAGAAACCCCTAAGGTCTTATGTGAACAGGTTTCATTCCCCATCACAATTTATCAGTTCCAAGAAGCACCTTCTCCCAGTCTATGGCAAATGGTTTCCTTCAATTTGCATTGTACAGCATTTTCAAGTAAAAGTCTGCCATTTGGGCTACAATAGGCATCTTAAATAGTGAAATGCTGCTGCCTTATTCTGACTGCAGGGGGGTAGGGAAGAACAAGGGCAGGAGAGCGCAGGCAGATCTGAGGGCATGGCAACCTCTGGCAGGAAGCAGCAATACACAGCTGGCAGTGGGTGAGATAGTAACATCTTCATCTGACACAGCTGCCTCTGAAAAACGATGTGTGAACAAGCCATAAATCATTCTTTTTGCAGAGGAATATTTATTTAGTAAATACCTTTCAAAGCCTTTATTGCTTCCTCTCTGTAATTACTACGTGAGTAAATTGCTGTAACAGAGCTTGAGTGTGAGAAAAATCCTGTTGAAGTATTTAGAAATATGCAAACAGTTTTTCACCAAAACAATCCCTTCCACTGGAGGGGCTGATTTTTAAAGAAATATCCTCTACTCTTTTACAATCTGTGTCCCCATATATATTTATAATTTTCTGCAGCATTTTTATTTCAGCTATGAAACTATAAAAAATTCCCAACCTGTTTTATCAGTTAGAATGCTTTGTTGACCAAAGATGTTCCGTGAACGTTTTGGACAAGCAACAGGATTTGTCATGAAACTTGTTGAACAAGGATGGAGACAAATGTTTTGTTTTTTAAAAGACTATGTTAAACAAGAAGTAATGAGGTTTAACTACTTGCTTTCTACCTCCAAAGCATTCCCAAAAAGATCCAGCATGCTCCAGATATGTCTTTCATAAATTACCCAATGGAACGATAAACCTATTCTCATTGATAACAATTATCTAACACTAATCTTAGATATTCAACATATAGTGCACATTAAATCACTGCATCTAGCAAAATTTCAGTATGCGTTGTAGAGCCATTGGGCAGATTCCCTATTGTCCTGACTATTATTGCTAAGTAAGATTTACTGTTTAGGGGTTAGATATACATTATATCACCAAATGTATATTCAGATAGAGCTCCAGAGAGTGAAGTTACCATTCAGTCCATCTTGGAGTCATCTTTCAACAACACAGAAGTATTGTTTTGGAGTTTTGTTCTTCACACGTTTTTAAGGTATTTATTTTTTAAATTGGATGCATCTTAAGTATATTTGTCTCTTTCATTGATGTCATGCTTCCATTTGCAATTGAGTTATCTCTTAAAATATAAGTTTGTTAAATGAAAATTAGAGAGTTCTGTCAAGTACAAAAATAATAAATACAATCTCTTCAGTAAACAAAGTAAAAACTGCAAATCTGTCTTCATACTTGTAGTTTCAAACTCTCTAGCATACCTGGACTCCAAATGGCAATCAGCCATCTCCAAGATGAGCACCTATCAAGGCAATGATGCTCTACGCATACGCAGGACCACCTTTCTGCAGCAAAAATTATTATCCTGTAGATATTTTCATTATTGAGCTTAGAAAATAGGTACAGGACAGCCAAATGACCTGCAAGAGGTAGCGCCTGCAATGAAAAAATTATAAGAATAACATATAACCAAAGTGTAAAGAGTATTTGAAGAGATAACAGGGTTTTTTTAAGGTACATTTGATGACTGAGTCCTTCTGGCTGCTGATTCAAAAATTTTTACATTCTTTTGTGATTAACTTGCCAAAATTTTGGGAGAGATGATGCATAGTGAAATTAATTCAGAGGAAATTTTGGATCAAGAAAGACAGAAAAGAAATGTCTTCAAACAAAAATAAACTTATTAGAATTCAAATTCTTTAATGAATCATTACACACAGACTTGTAACTAGGGTAAGGAAGAACAGAAGACTTTACTGCCTGACTTTTCAGAGTGCTAGGTTAGACATCACCACTAATAGGTATTACTCTTTTTTTTTTTTTTTTTAGGTACATTTTTCACTATATCTGGTTGTTCAAAGTCCTATCCAACCTAACCTCGAACACTTCCAGAGAAGTTTCCACAACTTCTCTGGGCAACTAGTTTCAGCATCTGATCACCCTCATTGAGAAAAATTTATTCCTAATGTCCTCTTTTTCAGTTTGAAGTAATTTCCCTGTGACTACTTTGCTTTTTCTTGCCTATGCACTGGTACATATATCATTTGCATACAAATGATTTATGTATTCTTCCACCATATTCTGACAATTTGAACCCTTGATCTAATGTTAGCAGATCACCACCAAGTGCTGAGTTAATTATAGAATTTATCCATGAAATTACTTCAAATTCAACAGTTTTGAATTCAGGACAAGAAAAGTAAACTACGTTCTTTAAAAAACAACACCAGTGGAGCTCATTGGTATTTTCTGTAGTGCTGTAGAAATGGGGAATAAACCAGTAAATTGGTAATCTCAATTTATATTCATGTATGTCAAATTAGATAACTCTTGGTGGATCTTGGGATATATCAAGATATATCAAGGTAGCTATTTTGAATGTGAAACTGTACTTTGTACCCAGTAAAAAAGATTGAAGGTCTTAAAAACAAATACCAGTAAGATCATCAACACCCTTAAACCCACAAGGTACTCTCAGAACACTTGAAACTACATTATTAGTAGCAGCATTTTATGAAAAGTATGACCAAAGCATTGGGAGAAACCAATTCTTCTGTAGATATTATTGTTGCTTCTGTATATACTCCTGCACAAATTCTGTAGGCACCAAACTGAATGGAATTTTCTTGTAGAAGAGAAAAAAGGGGTCATGAGAGAAGGGAAGAGAAGAAGCAAACACAGACCAGTAGGGATGCAAAAGACCCAAGAAACTAACTAGAAAACCACCTTCATAAAAAATCCATTTTTACAGTGCCTCCTGTTTTTCTCCACTCACATATTCCACACAGACTGAGGGCTTAAAGGGTTTGCATAGGGTGCCCTCAGTTACCAATCACTAAGACTAGTTTTGCTGATATACAAATGTTACTTTCAAAATGCAAGATAACTTGGTATGACTGGATACAAACTAAAAATAAGGTCTTTGATGGAAAGAGGGGCTGGACATCTGGGAGTAGGAGCTGTTTCATGATGAGATGTAGATGTATTTTAACAGCCTGAATTGTAGGATTTTGTGCATTTGCCTCACTGACATCCTGCAATTGTTAACTAAATGTAGACACCTACAGTTTAAAGACATGAGGGAGTAGTAACAGTAGAATATCCTTATGATGAGTTCTGTGGAGACATTTAACCCTAAAAGAGCCTTAGACACCTAGATTATAACAGCAATACCCCTGTCCTTTTCCTTTCCTCACTTCCTTGAAATGACTTTGTCTTTTTGTGCTTTTACTACGTTTCTATTTTCGTTTCCACACTTTCATTTTCTGTGGGAAGTTTTTGTAAAATCTAAGGTAGCTGAGTGGCATGTGCACATTATTTGAAGAAATAAAGAAAAAGGTGCTGTTCTCAGTTCCGTGAATAGTATGTAAGATATATGATCTTCCTACTGACATATTCTTTAAGATACACAGGTGTTACAAGAAATTTGGTTTCTGTGTTTCATCTACATTCCCATGGTGAATGATAACTACTATTAACAACAAGCCCAATGCTCTTGTTTTTGCTATGCACCTTTGGAGTACCGAAGAATACAAAGTCATGGCAAAGATTTCTGAAAAAAGATTAATAACACGTAAAGAGCTTCAGATTACTTACACGGACTGAGTAGGGCTTAAGATAGTAAATAGTTTGGAAAAAAGTTTTATTTAATAATTTATTTATTCTTGTCTCTGCATAATCATGAGCTCCAGTATGTCTGAGTAGGCAATGGTTATATAAAAATTGAAAATGTAGAGTGAAGAAGTTTTGATTGTCCAGCTAGGAAATCAGATGTTCTGGCATATATAATAAATACTAACTCTGAACAGTGGTTAAGGATTTTGTTGGAAGTACTATTTCATGTTTTATTTTACTCTTACAAATTTAATTTAATTTTTTTATCACCCCAAAATTCAATCTGTAAATGTATTTTCCCATAAAATTTGTATCTGCCATATAAGATGTTGTTAAAAATTGCTCTAAATGCTTTTAGGGGAAGTTGTGTTGGACAGTTCCTAATGTTTTAGCTAAAGGATTGGTTTTTGGACTGTGTTTATGCTGTACCAAGGAGGTCTTTCAAAGATTTAGTTTAAAAACAACACCAGAAATTCACAGGATATTGCTATTTTAAGTTTAGGGTTTTTTTTATGCAATTATACAATTTTCTCTCAAGGTGAAAGATGACATGTTAATTCATATGTATAAAAAAAGTGTCTGCATGTTTCTGTAGAGAGGGTTTCCTACACAGGTGAATAGTAGAGATAGTGTCAGAAAGACCATGAGAGCAAATTGAGGTAAAGTATATTACATACATAAATGCCCACAGCAAAGGCCACAGCGAGATTCCTTCAGCTAGATTTATTCTATACCTTCTCAGCAGTAACAGTACTACAAGCATATTGATTTGACAGAATTTTATTAGGTATTTGGCTGAATTATGCAAATGAGGTTCTGGTTAACCATAACTAGATTTGAGAATACAAAAAGTTGTAAATACGGAATTAAATATTATAAGGCAGTTAAAGGGAAAGTTTGGCCAAAACGTAAAGCTCCATGGTCTAAAAGGGAGCTTGCTTATGGTCAGATTTCCATATGGAGTTCTGTTTAATATGGGCAGACAGAAAACATTGGAAATAAAACTTATTTATCAGCATAAATAAGGAAATAGGGTAATTCAAGGAACAAAACCCTGCCACTTCCATAAAAGACAATACCTGAACCAAATCCCATTTTAATGAATATTAATAGGATGGCTTAAAGATATTTCCAAATAATGTCTGAAAAAATGAAAAGAAAAACCTCAAATGCATCATAACACTTTGATATTATAACTCTTTTTAAGCATACCATTAGTTACTATATTTTATCTAATTTCCTAATGCTCTTCCATTCATTTCTGTGCCCCTTTTGTTTCTGTTTTTTCTCACTCTCTCTTACTTTTTTTGTGGGCAGTGAGGTCCTAGACTCCTGTCTTTCATTGTAGGAGAGATTTGTGGTCTACATTAACAATTACCTGTGGTTTTCTTTCATGTCTTTTCTGAAGTTCTATATTTTCAGTCTGCCTCTGTTTCTTCCCTCACTACGTCATTAACTCCCAAGTAACTGCTTTCTCTAGCACTGTTGTCTAGTTTCTAGAGTTTAGAGCAGGGGTTTCAATTAATACATTGAAGAGCCTTGATTGTACTATTATGGATGTACTGATTTCAGTTGAACTACAGAGACTTATGCCAGCTCAGGGAGTAGTCATTGTGTATATCTCACATAGCCTGGGTTTATTGAAGTAAACCTATTTACAAAGGAAGTATTACTCCAATCCTGGTATGAAACCTGTAAATCTTTGTAGGCTCACTTGATGTGAATGATGACAAGAGTGGATCCCATTACAGAATCATAAAATATATTACATAGAATTTTAAGTAGTGTAGAAATAAACATTTTAAAAAAAAACACAACACCCTCCCCCAGTATTAGAGTGAAATGCTTTTTCCAGAGAGAGAGAAAAAACAAAACACATCTCTTTATATCCCTAGACAATGATCTCCCATTGCAATTTATGATCCAAATTAAAATTTGCTATAAATTGTGACTAGCTGATCCCAGTCAAGTTTTTCAGTTGTTAAACACTGTCTCTTATCAATAAATCATCCTGATTAAAAAATAGAATTAATCATGTCATAACTACTCAGCAGAAAGAGATCATTTCATTTACCCCATGCATAAAGAAAGAGATTTGCAAACATCTAAATTTCTGATATTTACAGTAAATGTATTTATTATTTAAGAGTTCTTTCTTGCCTTTCGTTTATTCTTTTTTCTTACCCTTTCCTTGGTACAGGGATAAATCCTTTTTTTCCATCTCCATGTTCTTTAACAGATGCAAAACCAGCTATTACAATATAAGGCTATTTTTCAAATGAGAAAGATAAATACACAACATCTCTCAATCTTAAGCTACAAAGATTTTGGAGCACAATAGCTGTATTCATGGAAGAGCATGGCATAGTGTTTCTAAAGCTTGCTGTTCATTTTGTACATAGTTTATATAGTTGCAGATTATAAATATCTGAAGAGGTATTCACATACACTAAGGTGAGATCAAGATGTAAAGAGGCAGCTACTAAAGAAAGAAACAAAGCCTTTGTCAGATTGCCAGTGAACAAGACCATAATGACCCAGCTGAATTCCACTTTGGCATCACTGCTGATCCAAGACATGCGTTTGAGCTGTGCTCTTGAATGGCTAAGGATGAGGCACTGTACAGCCACTAATGTTTATGGAGTAAGAAATTACATTCAGAAATTATGTTCAGAAGATGGAAGCAGATATGGAATTTCAACATATTACATTAAAATATATATTTATACAGGTAATACTGTTTTGAGTAAACAAATAAGAGATCACTTCAGGGAGGATTCTCTCCTTTCTGTCAGGTCCCGTCACTCAACAAGATTAGTAAGGTTTTAAATATGAACAACTAGGACAGTGTCAAACAGATTAAAAAGTACACAACATCTTGGATATGCCAAGTTTTTAATGTCAAGCTCAGAGTGGTTGTGAAGTAGAATTTCTCTGCACAGGTACAGGAAGGCCAGTACTTCAGGAAAACTAAGTGCTCATCTCCAGTGTATCTGTGGATGTTTAGTAACTGCTGTTACAATCTGCTTGAATATTGCAGAAAGAACTTTAGATTCGAATATTTTCCCCAACAAAATTAAAACTCAAACCAAGTTATCCGTTTATTTCAAAAACTGATTTTTTTATTAATTAATTGCTAAGAGATGCAGAGAGAGAGAGAGAATAAGAAAAGATTGGAAAAAATGCAGAGATTAACTTTTTAGAAGCAGAGAGAAAGAATACCACCATAAATTACTCTTTTGCCAGAGATGTCGGGGGTGTGAGTGNGTGATAAGATATACAGGAGGTTTGTTTGCTGGGTTGAGCTGGTGTGAGTCTTCATAATCAGGCTGTCTCCTGTAAGGCTTTTGGATGTTTATTCCATTGATAGGATGTCGGAATATTAATTACCTTTTGTGTGTGTTATCTGTATACAACAACTGCTTACCAGACACATAGAATCTTGGGCATCTGTGCACCTAAGAGACTATCTGGTAAATACGAAAATTAGCATGGAAATCTGTTTCAAAGGGATATGTGATAGATCTAATCACATAATTCAGGTTATGTTGAAAAGATTAGTTCTGAAACTGAACTAAAGCAGTCTAAACTATGGTGCTGTTTGAGAACTGACAGTCCTTGGACTCCCAGTCCTTTTTTATATAATTTGCACAAGTAGACTGGTGGATCTGTAACTTCAGTAGGGTTTTTTCAAACATTCTGATAGACAAGGAAAAACCTTAAGTTAATCAGCTTTATTTATACTGCAACAATGCAAGACTCACTGACAATTATAGTACAGAATCCTAAATATTTTTTGAGTAATATAGTGTTTTCACTACATGTAACAATAACTCAAAAATTTTCTTTTCATAGTACTTTCATTTAAAACATATTGGGGAAAAATAAATCATTGACACAGAAGTGAAAAAGTCCTGAAAAAAATTGTTTTAGAGTGGAAGGAAGTTTGATTCCTAATGGCTCTATTTGCCAAGGAAAGAAGAAATGACAACAATAGGTTTAAATATGCTTTTTATATTGACATAGCTGAATCTTTATTTAAAAAAAGCATGTAGTCATCTACATACCCACACAAGCAATATGCCAACATTTCCACATATATTCATAATTTTCAAAACTTGTGGATGTTGTTGCTTATCTCTCCACTAATACTAGGATAGATGAATAATTTATCTGTTTTAATAAGTAAAAACTTCAAAATAGAGAATTCAGAACAGACACCCTACATTTGTTACTGCTCTTTGCTTCTAAAACTACTACATCATTATAATCCAAGGAGTCAAGGATATCACAGATATGTTTGCAAGAGAGTCACTCTTTCATTTAAAAATTGTCTCACCCTTTTGAATATGGATAATATTAATTCAAAAGGTAAATCTTCAGGGTAGCAATGGTTTATGTACTTAGCATGTGTGTGGCCTGTTTTCTTGAACAGGAAATAGAATAAATATTGTTATTGTTACAAAGGGTCAAATTGTTTTGAAAATTACCCTCTCAAAGGTAAAGATTGGCTTAAAGGAATAAAGCATCCTTAGCAACAAATAAAACAAAAGCTTGTTTTTAGATCATGTATGTATGTTTCAAATTTTCTTTTCACAGTATTTGTTAGCCATATAATCCCACTAGATTTTTAGAAACCAAGTAAAGTTTGGAGGGAAGGAAAACATCTCTTCTGATTGTTTCTCAACATCAATAAACATACCCTTGCAAAAGGTTAGTTGATTATCATTATTATAAGTCATTATTATAAGGAAATTCTAGTTTTAGTAATATATTTGCCTAAATTTACCTATTTAGTAATATATTTTTAGTAATATATTGTCCTAAATTTTCAAAGGGGTGTGATACAGCAGCTAATAAAGTGTGAGTATACTAATGAAAAGCCATCAGCAATTTCCAGCTGCCATAGTACGTGTGTACGGAGAGCTTAGCTAAGTGCAAGAGGCTAGAGAGTGAAAGTATGTTCTTTTCAGCTGCAAAAGATCTTCAGACCTTACTCCAGTAACTAACGTCGCCCTCAACTTAATCTAGTCTACTGTGAATATAAGACCTGATATTATCTCTCTGTGTATAGAATTTATTTCCTCGCTTTAGTGTCTGGTATTACAGCCAGTAATAAAGATGTTCCTTTAATAAGCAGAGAAAAAGGTCATGAGTTCATTCCTCTTGAAGGTCATGATGCCTGTAGAGAAAAGGAGTTATTATGCAACTAAGAAAATTGCCTAGCTCTTCTTATTCCCACAGATTTCTTGCTTAGATGTTGATCTTCAAAAGACAAGGGTAGGGAAGAGAGAAAAAGGTGTGTTGAATTAGGTGTGCCTGAAATCCTTTAAGGTGGGAGTCAAAATAGCATAATTAGAAAGAGAAAAGGAAAAAAAAAAGTAACCATTATTTGGATGATTGATAGAAAGTTAGTGGGGGATTAGTAAATGGAAAATGATATTATTTTACATAAAGAAAAATTTCCATTGCTTATAGTGTGGGAGATGTGCAAAGGATACCACTGAGGGACTGGGGCCTGTGAATGAACCCACAGTGGGGCATGAACAGGCCTAAAGTGAAGGCAGTCTGTGAAGGAACTCAGGCAGTGACAGCCCCAGGGGAACTGGGGCCCATGAAGGGACCCTTGCCAGGGCAGGGTCACCCTGAAGTGTACAGCAGCCCATGAATAGTCCACACTGGAGCATAGGAAATAATTAAAAGGTGAGAAGCAGTGGAGAAAAACAATAAGATGCAGAGCACAGCTGTGCACTGACCTTGACATCTTGCAGTGCCCATTACCTCTCCAAGGGGTGTGGAAAGGACTGTGTGCATTGTGCTACAAAAACAAGGGAAATGGAGACTAGGAAGGTGGGAAAGAGTTGTTGGACCAGAGCAAAACCTGAGAAATGAGGAGACATGTTGAGGTGTTTTTAGCTGATTACTATCTTTGTTTTTTAAATACCTGAGACCATAACCAAAAAATTATGAAGTGATACTGCTGGCATCGAGATTGCTTTGCCCATGACAACTAAAACATGAACTTATATTATTTGAACTAGAATAATTTTTATTTGAGGGTTGCTTGGAGCTCATGTTGTACCCAAATTGGTTTACTTATGCTTGGCCATGTGCAAAGTCCCTGTCTTTTGTTTCATGTACCTGTTTGTTCCACACACAATGCCATTTTCAATGCTCAGTTTATTTCCACATGGTCCCATCAATAATTTAATGTACCTTTGTGTATCTTGTTCATATGACATAGGTGAATACATATGGGATATACAGATGTCCTTCAGTATCATGTACTTTTGAACCAATATATGAAGAGGAGGTCAATGCTTTAGAGAGAAAGAGACTATGAGGGCAGTAAAATCAATGAACTCTTTATTTAATTTAGATTGCAGAATGACCACCAGCTGTTACTGCATCAAATCAAAAGCCAAAACAGACACACAAAGAAATGCAATCGAGTTTCCATGGGAACTGCAGTGAAGTACATGATGACAAAACTTTCTGTAAGTATAAAATGTGCAGAATTGGCTTAAAAAACAAAACGAGAGCAAAACTGAAACAAAGAGATAGTCTTTTCTAGTCAGGAACTTATTTTTTTCACTTAGGATACAGCTTGAGTACCAAATCAGTTTTTCACAGCAGGTAATTTACGGAATTCATAATATTAGATATTAGATAGATATTTGTCTAAAGAGTGTTGTGTATGAATATATATGAAAAAGAGACAATACAAAAAAGCAACTGGGATGAAAACCTATATGAAACTTTACAGAAAACATGATGCTGTATTGATGCAATCCTCTCTCTAATAAATATAGTAAATCTAACTAGTTTGGAACAAAGTTCATTCAAAAGACACCGGCTACTTGCTGACCTATTACAGTGCAGTTAAATACCATCCTGAAAGCTTGAGTTTAATAGTAGACTTGGACTTTTTTTGCCTTAACATGGTAATTGTAGGGAAAGTTTACAGCTGACATATTACTTTTCTAACACACTATTCTCTCCTTGGTAACTAGAACTTGAATTAGAGTTGTACTCTCCTCATACACATTTGAAGGAGGTGAAAATCCTTGAAACCTGCATAACTCTTTGCTCAGGAATTTTTACTTTGTCTCATGGACGGTCATTTTGCAGCATTGTACATTAGTTCATATAAAAGATTAATACAGCTAATCTAGACATAAAGCAATTTTGTTGTCATACTACAAATCCAATAAAACCATAAATAGCAGAGAATATATGCCACATCTCTCATTGTTTTCTAGATTATAGAAAATAATTGAAAAGTACTGACATTACATCTCTTTTTTCACACCTTGTATGATTTTACAAATGAATATCCTTTATGTGTTGCAAAAATATCCCAGAAATTCCTTTTTTTCCTTTTAAATAGGAGTTGTTCCAAATTGTGTCTTCAAGTATCTCTGATATTTCTATTCTGCTCTAAATAAATGTGGATTTTTTTTAAACTGGAAGATCCTTATTCTGTGATGAAGGAAATAAGCTAGGCTTGCGAAGCACTCTGAGGTGAAAGGAATTATTTTAGAAAGAGATGAGACAACTGTACTGAGCTTCCCAACACTTTTAATCATAAAAGATTCATGGGTTTATTTGAGAAGAATCTCTGTTACTTACATCACAACTCAAAGATTTTTTAAGAAAAGTCATCAGGTTAGAAAAATTCCCTTTATTTCAAAATGTGCTTGCTTTTTCTAAAAAATCACATATATAGGTCACCCTTCTTAGTTGCTTAATTCTTGAAAAAATTTGGGAACATATCAATCCATTAAATAGTTGGAAACATTTAAACTTAAATCCTCACAGTGACAACAGAAATATTGGCAGATATTTTCCTAGAGCTATATAGGAAATTCGAGGGTTCCCAGGAGGCATGTGAACTTGGAGGACTTTTACCAAATCTTTAGGAAGATCTAGGAAAACACCACCTCTATCCCTTGGTTAAACACAGGGAAGCTTCTTTTAAGGAAAAGAATTGTATCAAAACATATCTTTCATCAACACAATATGTGGAAGACATAGACATGAAATACAGTCTTCCATTGACTCAGTTATAGTCATTCTTCACCTTCCACTGGTGAAATGTTTAAGTATTGAGAGTCCATTGCTTAACCTTAACTCTAACTCACAGGAGAAATCTTCTTAAAGAAGCACTAACCACAATTTACTTTTGTTGCTCCCCCTCCCCCCCCGAATTTTTAGTAAGTTAGATGTGAAATAAATATTTTTTGAAGGTTTTTTAGAGCTGTGTGGTTAACCAAACAACATTAGGACATATCAGTTTAACAGAAAACTGGAAATTTTCTTCAGCTTATGCTGTGTCTGTGTAATTGTACTTTTCAAGATACAATTATAGACTCTGCAATTGTGTATTTTTTGTTTGTTCCTGGCATTTCTATATACCCATCCTATTCTTCATGATTACATAGAGAATATATTGATGGCCACAAAACTGTGGGAAAAGCTTTGCAAAAGGCTCCATAAGATCATCCTTTTGAACATCATCCAAATACTAATTCTGTGCTTCTGAATATTCAGTGAACAGAAATAGAGAAGTATAATATCAGTACAGACTAAAGAGAATGAGGCTATAAACCTTTAGGTGTGAAATGAATCTAAAAGTCAGACTAAAATCTCTAAAGATCACTCTTTATTAAGGAAAAAAACAAACAAACAAAAAAAAACCCCAAAACACTCAAAACAACAAAACCAACAAAAAACCAAACCAAACCAAACCAGACCAAAAAACAAAACAAAACAAAACAAAAAACAAAACACAAAAAAACCCCACATTGAGAAAGTATGCATTCTTTATGAGGATATCCCCCAAAATGCTCTTAAACTATTAGAATTACAGGGGAAAAAAAAGTATAACAAAATTACTTTAAAATCTTTGTTCTTACATGTCCTGTAATCTGTTGTTCAGTATTTCCTATGAGGTATCAGCAGTTCTTAAGGCAAGAGGCAATTCTTTCAAAACAAGCTCCATTGGTCTTCAGGGAATGCTCAGGAAACGTACTTCCATAAATTGCAGGTATTTGTCTCAGCTCACTGACTTTGTATCTCTGTTTGCATGTGATTAAGAAAATTCACACGTTGAGCCTTGGTGTCATTGAGTTTAAAATTTTCCCATTTCTCAGTCTTTCTATTACATAATTAAAACTGCCCCTTTGAACAGGCACTCTTTTTCTGTTGTTGCTGCTGTTTTTGCAGTTCACGTTCAACACTTGGAATGTAATTTTTGTAGGCATTTTAAAAATAAATGAGTATATCTAATGTTGGGGTTTTTTTATACTAGAAAAATCTCCTTGAATTTTTTAATGCAAATGAGTTACTTACAAATGAATACTATTGTCTTAATTTTCTGGATACAGTTGTAAGAACACTTTGGCAATTTTTAACTGACAGAACTTCTTAGTATTCCATATGTAACCACTCCCTTCTATGTGTTCCCATAGCAGGGTTTGAAATTCTTAACATACACCTGTCGGACTCTTCCTGGGCTACTGTAAAACTTGTAATATCAAACTGCAAGTAGACTAACTTGGGTTGTGATTCTAGGTGAAACAAATGTGTTAGGCATAATGTGATTGACAAAACTGACTTTGCTATTGAAAGAGAGCTGCAGAAGGTTTATAGAGGTAGATTCCTATTAACAAAAATTTGTACTCAGTGGTTTTGACCAAGTGTAGGTCATTGTGCATGACAGAAATATAAATACTAATGAGTTTAACAGTATTAAGGAAGGTCCTCTTGTGAAGGTACATTAAAGCCAAAGTAGAGAGTGTCAAGTCAATAAAGAAAATATAGTTCCTATATTGATCTTTTGGTACTAAAATTTTCTGCTAAGAGTCACTAGATATTTGCATCAGAGAAACTCTGTCTGGAGTTCACATCAGTTTTCAAGATGATTGCTATAGAAATAAAATGTTTCAGTATAATGAGAAAGTTGAAATCACTAGAAAGCAGCTTACAGATAGTAGTATCAACACCCTGATGTGATATGAAGGCGAAGAAGCAGTGTCGGTCAGTTGGGAATGGTGTAGAACTGACTACAAGAATCTAATTCTGGAGTTCAGCACGTTTTAATCAATATAATATAACCAAATGACTTCCTACTGCTCTTTCTCTTCACTTTAGCCTCACAAATGAAGACTAAACATGTATCCTGACTAATCTGCCTCTCATAAGCTGTACCAATTAGATGTCTGCATTAGGTGTTCGGAAGAATAACCTGCATGGTAAAAGAAACAATACCAGATTTAAACAGTTCTAATTGACTTTATGCAGTTTATATTATAAAAGCTCAGGAACAGGAGAAGGAAGGAGGGGCATTCATGGTCATAGCATTTGTCTTCCCAAGCAAACATTACGTACGCTGAGGCCCTGATTCCCAAGAAGTGGCTGAATATCTTGCCTACCAATGGGAAGTACTGAATGAATTCCTCTTTTGAACACATAGAGATTTTGTTTTCCTTATTACATTACCAATACCTCAATTTATGAGTCTTATATCCTTCCTTCTGTTTTCTGCCCATCCATGGGAGAGGCAAATAAGTGAGAGGCTGGATGGGTGTTTGACTGCTGGCTGGAGACAAGTGTTAGACACTAGATCGGTAACTGCTGGCTCGGAACTGCCTTGTGTGGACTGCGTGTGTGTGTGGAGGGGACAGGGATGGGTTGAACGTCACCAAGGTGGGGTGGCATTGTGTCCCTCACGACAGCCCCTGGAGCCCACATGGGGAGCTCCAAAGTGTCTGTTAGTCACAAAGAGCCCAGGAAAACTCCAACACTCCACAGTTTCTGGAGCCCCTGACCCAGCTCGGATTGGCAAGGAGAGGGAGAACACGTTCCCTCACCGTGGCCTGGGACCCCGGAGTGGCCCATGGGCCAGAGTCCCCGCCTGGGCAGGGTGGCCATAGAGACCAGAGCAGAGGTAGCACGAGGTCTCCATTGTGGGCCCTGGCCTGTTCTGCATTCTGATGACAGTCATCTCACTAACCCCTGGAAGAACTGTTGATCCCTAACCTGTTTCCTGAAGGCTCACAAGACTTCTATTTACTGTACAATAATCCTCACAAACACACATGTTATCTCTCTGCTTTTGGTAGTAAACTTAGAGGCGATACACAAGAACCTGGTTGTGAAAGAACATATAATGATATAACTGACAAATAGAATGGATTTGAGAAACAAAGAGAGAACTGTGGAGAGGACTGACACATGGAAAGTATCAGCTCAGTCTCCACCAGCTGCCATCTATGAAAACAATCTTGATCCACAAGTTGTAAAATCAATAAAGAAAAGCAGAGCAAAAACAATCATTGCAAGAACAAAAGCTGCTTTCTTTTGAATGAAGAGGCAAAGTATACTTTCTGTCATTTGTGATGAAAGAAATCTATTCCGCAAAGCACATTTCACACCATATTGGTCTCAAGAGTTGAAAAATCAAGGTCACTTTTGAAGAAGGGAAAATATGTTATGATAGCATAACTTGGAGGAATCCTATAATGAGGAACTTCACCCATCTTTTTCTGTAAAGCAAATACTTTTGTATTCGTATCTGGTGAATTTGCACATGGAACATTATATCACTTTTTATTGTCAGGACACTAACAAACTGAATGGAACTTAGAAATCTTGCAAAAATTAAACAGATAACAAAGTGACAGGGTGAACTGGTTTATACTTAAGGGAATATTATCTGTACCTTAGACAATGAGATTTGGAGCCCTATGCATCTACTGCACAAAGTTTTAAGGTTAATAAATCCAATATATCTGATGTGTATCTGAGTTTTTACATAAAATGTGGTGTTTGTGAGTAACACAGAAAACTCACCAGTAAAGAGTGATATGGATAGAGGATTTTGCATTTGTGGGATTTTTATCTTGTCTTTCTTGATGAGTATATACTACCAGATGTAGATCCTCTGAAATTTGGTTTGAGGTTTTTTTTTTCTTTCAAAGAATTTTTACTACTATGTTCAGTATCTGTACACGACCCCACAAGTTCTTGTCCAAATCTGAGCTCTACCTGATTTGAAGACATCTACAATGAAAGTTCCTGCTACAATTTGAGTTTCTTTTGTCTTTCAACATAAATTTCTTAAACATTTAAAAATACCTATGCAAATCAGTTTATTTTAAGGAAAGGTTTAGATTTAATTTTGATTTATAAACCCCCAAATTTTGACATTTCAGATACTATAGTGCAATATAAGCATGATTTCCCTCTTAAAAGTTTTCGCCGAGTTGGTTAAATGATAAAAATTTTATTCCATAAAAATAGTAATACTTAAAAAAAAGAGAATACTGCAAAATAAATAAAATTTGTAAAGCCTCTTTTTTTTTTTCTTTTCCCAATGTTGGCCAGTTAATGATGCATGATGGGTATTTTCAAAAAGAAAAAGCCCATAAACAAACAAACAAAAAAACCCCCACTATGCTATAAAGAAACATTTAACTAATAAATCAGAAAATTAAATGCTATTTGTGAATGTCTACATGTTTCTTCGTTTTCTAAATCACTAGATTAGAAACAGCCTAGTTTAGAAACTTGGAATGAGACTCAGCAAAAATGTTTTCTTGTTCTGTCATTTAACAGAGTAACCTTAGTCAAATTAATTCTCTTCTCAGTGCTGCTGTTTCTGGGTTAAATGCAGAGAAGACTGACCTCATTAATGTGGTTTGACCCACTGATGAAAACCTGTAGCTATTATTCAATGTTGTTGTCATAAGGAAGGTTTGGTGAAAGCATTACATCTGCCCCTCTGAAACAGCATGTTTTGCATGCATCCTAAAGTGTCTGCTATTATTTACTATTATAAGTAAAAGAAATGACATTATATTAAAAGCAGTTTCCAGAAGAGAGGAACAAAGTTAGATTCCTGTTTATTTCTAATGAAATACACAAGCTTTAATGCATACTTTACTGTGCCTGAAGAGAGTGAAGCATTTTCAGAAATAATTGTCAGTGGTTAAATTGTATGTTTGGCATGTAATTTTTTTTATTTTATTTTTTTATATACTGCATAGAAGATGCTTATTCTTATTCAGGAACATGAATAAGCATCAGAGGATACTTAAATTTAACTAAGTATGAATAAAGATGGAAAACAAGTACAAATTTATTCTTCAAGCGGAGTGAGGTAAGATTTTGGCATGACTTTATAAGAGGATGGTTAAAGTCTTTCATAGACTCTTTGTCAGAATAGCATAGGTAATCCCATGGAAAGGTCTATTGGCTTCCACTGATTGCAGAGAGAGGTTATATTATCAGGCTCAGAATAGGTACATCACTTTTAGAAAACAAAAACGAAACAAAGTGTAACCTGCTTTCACCTACTTCATTTTTTAAAGCCTATAAGAAAATTGGAATTTTCTCTACTGGTGCTCAAAGCGCAATTTGCTTGGAAGAGAAAACAAGAAATGAGAAACTGCTCTTGCTTGAGAAGAGCTCAACTAAAAGTGTAAAACTTCATCTGCCTTACAAAACTAACTAGTTCTTTGACTGGAAGACTAGATTTGCTTGAATAGCAGTAATACTGTAGAACTCGAAGCATCAGTTGATCAGTTGAAGAGCCTGTTATGTAAACCTCCTTATAAGATTAAGATGTATTCTTATCGTTATGGAATGGCATTTCAGTGTGCCACAGTTAGAGAATTGACTTTGTATTTAAAGGTAGTGAATGACTTTTATTCAATGAAAAATAAATATGTTTTTGTTACGCTAAAATTTTGCTCAGTTTGTTCTTAAACAATACTGAATAGAAGTAGGACTATTGTACTATTGCCACTACAGAATCTAGAAGGGTCACTCAAAAGGATGTGAGGACCACAATCGAAAAGCCTTGTAGAAGTGTGGATATGGCCATGAGGTTCATTGAAGTTCTCCACATGGCTGTTATTTCATTACATGACTCAAAGACATGTATTATCCAGGGCAGAATTTAAAACTGCTGTCCTCTGATCTAATATATATAATTTCTATACCACCTCCCCTCCCCCCCCCAAAAAAAAAAACAAAACAAAAAAAGAATAGAAATAAAAATTACTAAAGTACAAATTGTTTCAGTAGAATCTAAGAAAAGTTATAAAAAATAAAATATGTATCATCACAACTTCAGAAATAAATAAATAAAACTTGAAATCTTATACTCTATGAGTGACAAAACTCATACTAATCCACTCATGACTAATCCATATGTGACTGATTTATCAGCGCTATGCAGTCGTGGGAATGACTGAGTCTCTTCAGTTCATGCTACCCACCCCCAGCTTTGATGTCTCTGGGAACAGCCCCACTGATATGGTGGTGATATTATCCTCTAATAGAATACACTTTTTTCTCTTGTTACTTCAGCGAAAAAGATTTAAAGGCAGTCATAAAGGGGGATCTTTTTTTCTTCCCCTATTTCTTTTATTTATTTGTTAACCATGACATATCTAGCTAACTGAGAAAAATTACAATAAAAATAGGTGAAAGTAAAGATCTTCAAAAAGTTTTGACTATCCGTTAGTAAACCGAGTGCAGAGAATATCTATCTGGTCAGATACAAGGAATCTTTCTGTAACAATATCTGACAATGAGAACACAAAAAAAATTGTTTTATCCCTGTTTTATTTGATGCAATTATTTGGTGAAGTAATAATCATGATGCATAATGAGACAAAACCATTAAATTACCTTTATCAACTGTTCTAAGAATTAAGTACATATCACTTTAAAATGACTAAACTGAAGCACCTATGTATTTCTCACACAGCGCAGTGCAGAAAGTCATGTTAGATCTCTCAGTACTCAAATTTAATAATTAAATTTTTCTCCCATATTTATTTAGGAAATTCCCAGAATGACATTACAGAGGGAGCACTGCAATCTTTTATGGACTTTAAAAATTGCTAATATTAATTTTATGCATTCATGTACTGCTTCAGCATAAGTGGGGATTTCCTGTTCTCAAACATCTATTCTTCACTTTTGATATTTCTACATGGTTATCTCAATGACTCTAAGGTACATATTTTTTCTGCAGTGACCTAGAACCTGCAATTTCATTAAGACAATTGACATCAAAGACACATTGATGGGGCTTTCAAAATGGCTTGTGTGTGTGTGAATTGTGTTGGTTTGTTTGTTTGTTTTCAGTTATGTTTCAGGATTTTTTTCCTTGGGGGTTTTGGATTTTTTTAAGATTAGTAACCTGAATTAAAGGTTAAGGTCTGAGAAGGTGGGTTTGGAATACAGCTACTTAGAAAAATGCTTTAGTGTTGGACCCTGAAAATATTTTATTTAGGAAAGTGTTCAATCAGTTTTATTTTTTCCTTGATATTTTACAGACAAATCTAGTGTGAATATATCATTACCTGCATATATAGTGCAGTTCCTAGTCACTTTTTGTTTTGATTTTGGCAGGGTTTTTTTTCACTGAAGACCTCCATTTTGCTTTGCAACCAACCCTGAATTAGGACAAGCACACCTGGTTAAATTGACTTCACACATGCAGTGTTTATTCCAGTAACCTGAGTGATCTGAATGATATTATAGTTAATTCAACTTGTTCAGATTTCATTTAGAGTTTATATTTTCATCTCTTAAAACAAAATACACTTTAGTCAAATTGCATGTGATTTACCCCATTGTTATCACACCACAAAGAAGCTTAGTAAACAGCATTAGTTTCTCAGACAACTTTCTGAACTATATTTTTGTATTTATGCAATAGCCAATCTGCAATATTTTGTACAGAAAGAACAGGTGGGCCAATAGTTAAAAATGAGAAAATAATTCATCTGTGTGACAGTTTGCATAAACTTCAAAAATAATTTTTTACCCCTTTGTATTTAAATATTTGAAAGCACAAAGGTCACTTAAGCTATTTGATATTTCATATACGCAGAATTTAATAGCATTTTATTGGATATGTCAGTAAGATTTCAGGTCCAAATGCTTTTCATTACTTGCAGTCTAGAAAAAATAAATAAAATACTAGATCACAGGATACAAGTAAAATTAAAGATCCAGGCAAAACAAGCACCAGAAAGAACTCCCAGGGAAAAGTTAAAATTCCAGTTTTTTCCACTTTATTTTGACTGAGCTAGCAAGACTCACTTGGTGGGAATTCTTTTGAAGTCTCTCAGCTTTGCATTTAAAACCTTTACAATATACTTCCTTTAGACAAGAAAAATCTTTCTTAGTGTCTTAAAAAATCTCATTCATGTAAATAATTAGAGTTGAAGATCCCTGAGGGCATGTGAAGCGTTGCAGTACCTTTGGCTGGGAAAGATTCTGGAAGGGATAATAATGACTTAAATGTAAACAGCATTTTCCATGCAAAAAGATCTCTAAGTGACAGAACAGCATAGCAAGGTTGCATAGTCTTTCAGAATAGAAACTGAAGAAAGAATTTATTCAGTTCTTTTGAAGGCTTCTGAACTCACCCCTCTCACAGCTTCAATCCAGTTTCTATGTGTGCCTGCAGGCATTTCTATACTGCAAAATTCAGGATGGACACTATACAAGTTGCTCTGAAAGAACTGTAATTCTTGCTAGTGTTAGCATTAGGGAAAATTACAATAGATGTATGTGGGTGATTTAGGCAGCAATAATTAGTACCATGCTGAGAGAGCTCTATAACTCTTAATTCAGGCATTAGCTCATTTAGCTTTGAGAAGTTTTTGCCATACTGCTTGGCTTATTCTGGAATACCTAATATGTTTCCAAATGAGTTTAATAATAAAAAGAAAAAAAAAAAAGAAAAAAACCCCAAATCCTTGATATTTGAAACTGGTGTAACTCCACTGGAAATAGCTGCTCCAGCATCTTATTCTATACTGCTTTGTGGAAGAATTTATATTTTGCTGAAGGCAGGTAGAAGACAGTATGGAAAGGTCAATTACCTTTTTAAATCACTGTGCCAATACCCTGTTTACATAGAAAGTAAAATGTCAGCTCTAATATAATGAGTTTTTTAGAAAGAAATTTCTGGAAAAATAATACCTAATGGAAAAAGGATTCATTTTACTTAGCATTAACTATCAAAAGTTCAACATCTCATCTAAGCTATTTTGCTTATTTTGCTTTCCTCTATAATCACTGGAGAAACACAAACAACTAAGTCATAACCTAAGTTATTATCTGCCCATACCTCTGTTATAAGGGAGTTTAGCAAACTGCTTTAAGGAAAATGTCTAACTGAGTAATGTTAGTGTGAAATGTGTACCAGCTGTTACATGTTTTGGCTGACAATTTATTGATAACTATCTGGTTTATCTGCAACTTTGTAATGATAAAATATTAAAATGCTAAAAATATTGTAGGAAGGATTTTTGTTTCTCCTTGACTGTTTAGACTAATTAGCTTGTGACTGGCTTAAATTTTAGATGTAAATTTGAATAATTTATGAAATATTCAGTAATTTTATGTTCTTGAGCTAGAGAATTGGTTTGAAACAGATCCAGTGATGTATCTTCTATTCCTAAGATAAAACCAACCCTGACCAGAGATAAGCTTCTTGAATACCTTAACTTACTTAAGAGTCCTAGTCATATAATTTAGATTTATACATTTTATTGAAGTTCTTTTGTGCATTATAATATGTCAATGATTTAACTTCAACTGCTAATTATAATAATTTCATAAACAGCAGACATTTTATTTGACAATCACTATCTAAAGGTCTTTTTTGATGTATTATACCATAGCTGAAAATAAGACCTGAGCATCAGATTGTTCATTTGTTCTTTTCCTTTTGCTTAGTTTGCCACATGAAATGGGTCTGGGGCAGTATTTTCCTCAGCAGCCACTGTGCTAGTACATAAGATATAGAGGCAATAAATTGACTGGAGAGATTAATTTAAGCTATAAATTTTGCCCAATTTAACATAAAATCTGAGAAAACTAGTCTTTTATTCACAATTAATATTGCGCTAAATTGATACAGCAATGAAAAAGTTCATCAGATGAAAATTATTTTTTCATTGGAAACAGCCTTATCTTTAAATTTAGTAGATGATTCATGTTTTCCCATATGTGATTATTTCTTTAAAATGCCATCATAATGGTAACAGCATAACTCAAAACTATAAATAAATACAAATAGTTTCATGGTTCATGGTTCAGAACTTGAATCTCTTGCAGAGGTTTATGAATAAGCTTAAGAACGTACTAACAATGCAGTCTTGATGACAGGCAACCTTTCACAAATACTTGTCTTTCAATTTTCCAGTCAATAAAAATTTCATTGTTTCAGAGGAACTTTTAAATTTCAGACAGGAAGCAGCACTGCACAAGATATAGAGTTTATAAAAAATTTATTTTTAGATTCAAGAATACTTCTGAAACTCAGTTAAAAAAAAACCCAACAGAATAGAGGCATGGATATAAACTAATTTCAATCAAATTCAAATTAAAAGAAATATTGATGCATTATTGAAGAGGGTTTTTGTCTTACCTTTTACTGGCTTTAGATTTTGTGGCTGTCATTCAAAACAACCTGCCACACATGTAAAGTGGATTTGATTCTGTGACTAAATCTTTGTCTGCATAGGAAGACGAGAACAATACCTACTAAACTGAAAACTGGAAAGATGCATTTCAAAATATGGTAGTCTGAGGTAAAAAATACAAAGACAAGAGAGTGAACATCAATATTTTTCAAGACTCAGAAAAAAACCCTTTAAGTAAAAAAATAAACTGTAGGAAAAGGTATAATTACATAGCCATACTGCTCATAGGTATGGGAATGAAGGTGTAACATATTAAGGAGAAAGAGTTCTGTCTTATTTCAAGCTTGGTGTTGTAAGAAGGTAGTGATTTCATTGGAATTCATTTTTCTGTGCATTAGAAACATAGTTGGGAATCACAAACATTTGGAAACCGCTAGAACAGCTTGCAGATAACTAATAGCAGCATCCAGGACTTAGTTATTTGGCGCAAAGAGAAGTATTCACAATAAGTCTCTAGAGCCCTTTACAATTAGTTATATTCATCTCAGCCTGTTTTTTACTGTGCACTGTTGCCTGAGCTTTTCAACAAATATCTGTATGTTATTAGAATAGACTTAATTGTAATGATCACTGGTTGCCCCTTTGTGTGAAAAGGCATCAGCTATTTAAGCAACTAGTTTTGAGAGAATCAAAATCAACAGAGACAAGGGCAGGTATCTAAAAGCATTACAATACTGCTGATAAGTGAAGCTTTGGTCCAATACCTAAATCCAAATTTGTCAACAAATGTCATAGCATTTATTTTCAGGATTACAGTTCAACACTTTAGACAACTTATTGTTGTAAGAGCCTCACTATTGTTAAAAAACACCCCAAATTCCACATGTTTTAAAAATAGAAGGCATTGACTAGATATGTCTGTGTTTTTTGGCACACATTGAACCGAAACATCAAGTAGCCCCTACAAAATAATCTCTTCTGAAAATTATTTCTAAGTATATGGAGAGAGAGGAAAGGTTCATCTATTCTATCACCTTGCCTTTCTTTGTTACTTGGTTCTAATTGACAAACCACAGATTGAAGAAGAAGCAAAACCACCATTATTGCATGCAACTGTTTAAACAGTGGGATGATGATTACTTCCAACTGACACAAAAAAGGTGAACTCTTACTCTGTTGCACAAGGGATAGCAATGGGCTGTTTTAGCAGCTGTTTATACTAATAACATATTTTGAAGCATTCAAGTCTGAGCCAAACATGTATCTGACACTTATTGTTAGTTTACACAAGTAACTTAACCTACTCACTGTGCTATTTTAGGAATTGCATTTGTAAATGGTGCATCAAGAAGACATGGAATTCTAGAGCTGCTAGTGTTTCCCATCCAGGCTTATTGAGAATTTCCTCCCTGAAGCCAACAAGGACTTCCTTCATTTTTTGTGAGAAAATTCCAGTTTTACAGCAAAAACTGGAAGACATTAAAATAATCTTCCTTGTTCATCATCCCTACATACAAAGAGTACATTCTGTGATAGAGAGAAAAGCGACATATATAATGAAAATGTTGTCATCCAAATCAAATACATGTATGGACATTTCTTAGATGTTCACGGCCTTGAAGGCAAATGTACTCTACAAGTTACCAGCAAAAATCTTGAACCAGTCCAGTTTTCAGAAGAAGAATGTCCTCAAGAGTAGCAGAAGTCATGTAAAAACCAAACTTACTACTGCAGGTGAAGAGTGTTAGGTATATGATTCTGTGTTGAATTCTGAGGTTCTGAAAAATCTGAAACAATGCAATTTAATGCAATTTAGGCAGGAATTTCAGATGGCAAAGTATGAGAATAACCCTTTTTCGGCTGAGCTCTAGCTGTGCAACTTGTCAATACTTTCCAGGTTTCCCTTTCTCTTATTCCTGGTGTAGGCCTTGTCTGCATACTCAAGAGTCACTTGTGATCAACCTGGCAGATTTGTGTGCCGCAATAAATGATATTAAGCTGTTAGAGTGTGTCTAAAGGAGGACTACAAAGACGGTGAAAGGTCTAGAGGGGAAGCTGTACGAGGAGCAGCTGAGGGCACTTGGCTTGTTCGGACTGGAGAACAGGAGACCGAGGGAAGACTTCATAGTTTAAAACTTCTTTGTGAAAGAAAGTGGAGGGCCTAATCTGTTCTCACTGATCTCCTTTCCCTGGTGACTGGGGACAGGACCTGAGGGAGTGCCATGAAGTTGTGTCAGGAAAGGTTTAAGTCAGATATTAGGAGGTTTTATACCCAGATATTTAATTTTAAATACGTAACTTAGATACATCTTTTATTTAAGAAGGAAATAAAAAGTCAATTATGTAATGATAGTCAGCTGTAGGGAGATGCTCTCCCTATTCACCCCCCCATCTCACGGCCCCTGAGATGCCCCAGAGAGACACACGGAGACCATAGGAGGAGACGCAGAGAGAGAGTTTATTAACATAGCGGGGGTGTATATATAGGTTTTAGGGGGATCAAAATTACTACCAATAGAAATCAAGGGATAAATGACCAACGGGAAAGGGTTAACTAAGAACCAATAGAGAAACTAAACTAGACACCTCCAAGGACGAATTCCTTGGTGCTTAGCTACAGAGATAAGGGGAGTTTCAGGAGGTCTTGGGAAGATGAAGGATAACTCAGTAAAAAAGACAGGAAACCATTTTACAACACTGTAAAAGCTTCGGGTTTTAAAGCACCATGGTTGTTTTCTTCACTTTCCTCAGAAACCCATTTCTGACAGGATTTTTCCCATTTCTGATACTGCACATTCTCTGCCTCAATAGTCTAATATTCTACATAAACTTAATTGTTGCTTGGCTAAAATAAAACCATTTGATTAGCAGTAGTTCTTATCTTTCCGGTAATTCAAGTGAACAGGCACTGGGACACAGTAAAGACAGCACAGATCCTCAGGAAGGGGAAAAAAAAAAAAANAAAAAAAAAAAAAAAAAAGCAGAGGATCGAAAGTGTTCTGTCTGTCCACTTGAGATTAGCAAAGAAAATATTTGAGTTGCTCTAAAACTAAAACCAGGTTTCTGGAAATGTGAGAAACTATGTTCTTGAAAGAGTAACATTCTAAGAAATCTGCTTAAATTACTCCTATTCCTTCCAAACCCCAGATAATTATCTGAAGTGTGAATACTCTGATTTGCCTTTCTTACTTTTCTCATGTTGAACTTCAAAAGTGAGTAACTAATGGATTTTCTCTGACCTCAAGTAAAAAGGATCCTCTCCTGCTGGACATGGCCTAAGTGAGGATTAAAGTACCCTCTTACTGTAGCATTTATGACAAATGTTGTATCATTATAGAATACTTACCACCAAATTTCCACTTATGTTTTTTTTTGACTTCTGGTTTGCAATTTTAATTTGTTGTCAGTAGCACCACTGCTTTTGAGTGACTCAATTTCTCATCCAAATCAGAATTAAGGAATCAACTTATAACTTCATATTTTACTCAGTATGAACTTCCATTTTTTTGTGTTATTAGGTGACAGTGTTATTAAAATAGAAAAGGTTTTTGCTACAAGCCACAGAAAAGCCAAACTTAATATGATTATAACAAGAAAAGGCTCCTTCAACAGGATATTAGATTACATAGTCAATATGATAAAGAATAATCCCAAAAGTTTTATAGTGATCTTGAATAAATTAATATTTAAAAACTAAGCTGGAAGATTTGTGCATTCTGGTCCATACATCTCATGAAAATACTGTGTCGGCATTTCAGAAAATGTAAGGGACTTAAAGAACCACTTTTTGTGAAGGGACAGAAAAATATTAGAATACTCATCTAAAAAGAAATAAGATAGTTTTGATTAAGATGTCCAGTGAACATGTTTTACAGGAATATTCACTTCATACTTTCAGATATGTAAGTAAGTATTCAACTTAAATGAGAAAGTTCAAATAACCACAGAGGAAGAAATTATATTTAATGTGCTATGTTGCTGTACTGCAGAACTCTCCCCATTAAAGTTTCTTGAGTTTTAAAGTATACTAAGTATGAACTATTGAGCCTCTTGCTTCAAACTGAAGATTCATTACTTATGATCATATATAAAGACAAAATGGAAATAGGGTAGATTACCCTATACCTACTTACTGCAGTGGTCTTGCATTTTCCTCCTAAAGATATTAAGATAGATGCCTTAATCATAGATAGATTAAGACACTTCCAATTTGGAAGACAATGTTCTCAAGGAAGGAGGTTACACTGCAGCTAAGTTTCTGGTATAAAAATAACAAACATTTAGAAGTTTTCATTTTATTGTTCAAAGTAGAGTACAACGAATAATGGGGGTTCACACAAATCCTGTTCAATTAGTCAGTACACCTTGCCTACTATTTGTGAAAGTTTCCTGTCCAGTAATTGTATGATATATAAATGGAGTAAATCTGGCACATCTTTTGTTCTAAACTGTTTCTCTGGGGGAAAAAAAAAAAAGAGAATGTTAGAAAAGCAAAGTACATGAAAGCAGGTTTGTTTTTTTAAATATTTCTCTGAGATTGCAGGAGGTTTTCCTTTTCAATATCAAAATGAATACAATGTCAAAAAGTGCTGACCAAAAGTCCAAAGTGTTCGTGGCAGTCAGTTATGAGTGACATTCTTCAAAGGTCAGTGCTGTTTCATATCTTCACTATTAAACTGCTGTCAAAACAGAGTGCAAGTTCAGCAAAGTTCATAGGTGACATCTAATTGGGAGGTCAATATGCCTGGGGTTGGGGGTGCGGTGGAGAGGATCTGTCAATTAAAGGGAGCTCAACAACCTGGAGAAATATGTTGAAAACAGCCAAAACAAATGCAAAGAACTTCACACAGTAATAGAAAACAGGGGCAGACTTGCAGAAAAGCAACTCTGCATAATGGACATAAGGGTCCGGGGTCCTGGTTGACAAGAAGTTAAATACTAGTCATCACTGTGCCCCTGTAATGGTAACTGCATAGTAGGTCATAGTAGCAAGTGTTCATCAAGCTGGTTGAGGGAAGTTATTATTCCTCTCTATTCGGTACTTGAGAGACCACATCTGGAGTACTGTATCCACTTTTGGATCCTACAATATGGGCCAGGGACTTACAGACAGGAGTAAGTCCAGTGGATGGCCACCAGGATGGTCAGGGACCTGGAATATATAACCTATGAGAAAAGGCTGAGACAGCTGGTTGTTTTCAGGCCAAAGTGGAGAAGGCTAAACAAGGATCAGCTACATTTTGAGCTCACTTTCAAGCTAAATTATTCAATGAATTTATGAAACAAACACACCCTCACCAAATTAAATAAAACAGGAACAACTAGATTTATGTCTTATCAGCCATAGCCCTTCTGAACTGCTTGTACAAAACAAACTCCTGTATTTCAAACCACAAAAATCTGATAAAAAAAATTGCCCTCTGGAGAGGAGAAAGAAAAGGATGAGCTGCACCAGGCATATAAATACACAGCAATCCCGAGACTGCAGGTAGTAAGGCTTATATTGGTGTCAAGAATCATGAAGGCTGTCAGACTAGTTATTCATGTTGATGCCTACGGGATTCTTTGATTTTTGATTTTTCAATTTTATAGATGTTAGAAATTATTGTAGATCAAATGTACTAGTAAAAGAACTTCAGTAGCTGAATGTTTATGTATACTAACCCCATCCTATATCAACCCCTTAGTAGCTGTTTAGCCTCTATTTCAAGGTAGAATTGCAGAGAAGCGCCATGAAGCCTGTACCACAAGATAAAGACAGAGACAGAAGGACCTCCAAATCTGAAGCTTTGGAAGCCTCCAAGGACCTGACGTGCTGTGAAGAAGACAACGACAATGAAGGAAGGAAGGGTCTCGAGCCCCCAAACCCAATTCCCAACGGGGTGTGCCAGGGGTGGAAGGAGGCAGGACTGGGGGAAATAACAGAATTGGATTGGATGGACATTATTATAAAATCTTGTAACTTGGGTCTAAATGGGGGATTCCTGTGTAAATGTATTCCTGGAGCTTGGAGGCTCATTAAAGCTCCTGCTCATTTATCTCCTACTAAAAGCTGCCTGAAGTTTTAAGGCAACAGTGTTATAGCATTTTAATTTTGAAACGAAACCTTTTTTGGTTACTGTACATAAGACGTAGATGGCTAATCTTCATATTAATCAGTTATTAGTTATAGTGAGAAATCCACAAGAAAAAAATGGAGCCTGGAGGAGACTGAGGGGGCACCTCATTGCAATGACAACTTCCTCATGAGGGGAAGAGGAAGGTCAGGCACTGATCTCTGTGGTGACCAGGGACAGACCCAGGGAAATGGCCAAAAGTTGTGTCAGGGTAGGTTTAGGTTAGATATTAGGAAAAGGTTCTTCACTCATAGGGTGGTTGAGCACTGCAACAGGCTCCCCAGGGAAGTGGTTACAACATCAAGGCCGACAGAGTTCACGAAGTATTTGGATGATACTCTCTTGGTGTGACTCTTGTGAATGGCACTGTGCAGGGCTAAGGGCTAGACTGAATGACCCTTGTGGGTCCCTTCCTGACGAGCATATTCTGTAATTCTATCATACTGTACAACTCCTGGCCCTGCACAGGACAGTGCGAAATGTCACAGCATGTGCCTGAAAGCAATGTTCAAACACTTCTTGAACTCTGACAGGCATGATGTTGTGACCACTTCCCTGGGGAGCCTGTTCCAGTGCCCAACTACCCTATGAGTGAAGAACTTCATACGGGTGATGATTACACAGCCCTCTAATTTACCAAAAACCATGCACTGGACTACTCTTAGCAAAAATAAATGAAGAGCAAAGAAAAGTATTAATTCAAGGAAGAGTTCTTGTGTTCCAAAATACAACATATGGTAACATGTCTCTGAAAATTTACACTGAGTAAGACTGCCATGGTTCACTCCTCAAGATCTGTGTTTTGGAGGTTTTTTTCCTCTAGATTAATTCCTAGTCCACTGGAAATTTTTGTATTGTGCTAGTTTTTTCCCTCACCCATTGCAGTGTAACTTATATTCCATGATATATTTCTATTATTCTAATCATTAAATTGCTATTTTATTTTATTTTTATTTTATTTTATTTTATTTTATTTTATTTTATTTTATTTTATTATTTTATTTTAATATTAGAAGTAAAAATTTAGGATCACATTTTCACTTTATTTATTGTTGAGCACTTACAGTCTAGTAGAATGACTATGAGACTGACAAAAGAAAAACTTGTCTATCTTTACTATGTGTCAATTTTTTCTTATGATGCTGAATTTACATATGCTTTAGATGTTCCTAATGAATGGAGCTAGTTTCACTACAATACATTGACTGTTGGGCAGACCTCTCTCCTCTTGCAATGAATCAGAACTCATTTTCACTGTCCTCCTTTCAAGGGTAATAATTCCAGAATGCTTTGTTTGGGTTCAAAGGTGGAAGCAATGTTTCGCTTATACAAGTTTCACTTATATATATAATCTTTTTTTCAATGTGTTGTCTGTGAAAATTCTAGAGCACTTTGGTTCCTATGTCACTTGCCCTCTGCATCACTGAAAACTTTGATTTTGTTTATTACCTCTACTCCACAACAAAAATAGCCGACAATACATTCTAGGTAAGGTAAGCTGACAATATATTGTCAAGAGCTTACCTTCAACTGACCATTGAGAACTGATATTTTCAGCTATGGCCTGTATGTCCAGTGAAAAAACTTTGGTCATATTTCACTTTTATAGTGTCACAAGATTTTAGTTTTTCAAACCTATTAAAACTAAACTCCAATCAAAGTTAAAATATTTATTGTTTTCATTCTTTTCACCAGTTCTCACAACACATCGCTCTTCTGTCCCCTTAAGCAGAATATTTAACTTTGATTTTTTGTTCCTTTTCCTTGACTCCAGGAAAGTTTTCTAATTTGATTTGGTCACTTGAGCATATGTTGTCTCCGAATCCTAATTTCTACCTTTGAGAGTGTCTGGAGCGGTCCCCGCTTTATTTCCTTACACTATGTTGAAACAGATTTGGAAGTAATAAACCAATATGCCTCTGGAAAGACAGAGTTGCAGCAACAAGAGCAAAAAAAAAACATTCATCCTTTTAAACTATGCAATTTTTAATAACCTGCAACCTAACTTTCAGATTGGTATTAAATTTGCATTCCAAACACTCCCACTCTACCTGAGTATTGACTGAGGTTTGTCCTTAAGAGGTTCAGAGGAGTTCTAATGTTAATCTGACACTGATGCTACCAAACTGTATCTATCACAGAATAACCATACTTCTTATTCCTGGCATTTAGAGGGCCAAAGCAAATAGCAGGTTGGAAAACCCATCATAATTACCTCACGTTACTAAGCTTCACTGCAACAAAATATGCGTTCAATTGATTGAAATTTTAGACACACTTTTCTCTAAGGAAGATTGTTTTAACTGACCAAATTATCAGATGATTAATTTGGTACCCTAGCAATGAACCCTTTCTATCCTTGTTAAATTTAAAATGCAGCACTTTCAGAGTAATTTAAATGTTAATATGTCCTGAGACTCACACTCAATATTTTGAAATATATTTCCACTATCTTGAAGAAAATCCATTATAAAGACAGCAATTCCCACTGAATGATTTATTGATTTTCAAAATGATTTAATGAGGAGCAAGGTGCTTTAAGGTTGCAAAAACTCAATTTCAAAAGAGTGTTCTTTGAGATACAGGAAAGGATCAGAAGAGCACTACAAAAGCAAATATAATATTGTATCAATTAACTTTGCAATATTGGGCTTCACACAGCCCATAATAGTGAACTACCCTACCCATCCTAGCGAACTACAGACAAGTAATAAAGTACCTTCCCTCCCCCCCGCCCCCAAATATGGCAATCACATGGTAAAATAAATAATAATCTCTATGCATTGGGTTCTATGTTGGCAACATTTGCTGCAGCAATATTCAACTGCTACTGCAAAATGTACACATTTTTAACATTAGTGTCTGGCTTTAAATGAAACAAAGGGTATGAGATAGACATGAAAATGCTGTCAAGTTGGAAATATGTATACTAACTTGATAATTTGTTCTGTATGCATGTCCTTCAGCATCAAAAAAACAAGTATGAAAATACTTTCCAGGGTTTTGCTATAGGTAGAGCTGTATGACTTTTAATTGTCTCTAAGCCAATACTACTGGCCAATGCACCTGCTTATTTTGTCTACATATATAGCAGAATTGTGTAAACTGCACATAAATCAGTTCAGAGTGAAAACAGACTAGAAATTTTTAGCTACCAGAAAAGTCAGACTCTGAAACAATCTTCTGAAGGGAAGCCAGCTCAAATATGGATCTTGCTAAGTTTGCAAAAAGAGAATGTGGTATGGAATGCTTAAAGAAGTAGGGCAGTGGACATTGTAACAAAGGAATTTCTTTCCTGGCTTTCTAAATTACTAATATACATATTTCTACATTAGCTGCTATGAAACACTGCATTAGAATTTCTGCTGCTTCAACAGGCATTTTGAGATAGATCTTGATTTAAACACTACCACTAAAGTCTATATCAAAGTAGGGCAGCAAATTTGTTTGAGAACCTTTTCATCATTTACAAGTTGTATCCATCCATCATTTAACAGTGGCCCAAATTATAAGAAAGAATACTTTCCCCTTAAAAAGTAGCTAAAGCTGTAAAAAAAAAAAAATACTAAGAGAGTTGAAACAGATATGTTTACGAAAAAGGAAAAAAAGAATAATTAGATGTATTTTATTGAGAAATTTGGACCTCTGATGATCTTTGATTAATGGGGTGATCTGTAAGTCTTGGATTTAAACACATTTAGGCAAGTTGAAGGGCTTTATGCTTTCCTCTGATGTCTGAATTTGATCACATTTTTGTTTAAAGTTGCCTCTTTGAGGCAATCATTTGTGTCTTAATATACAATTTCCAGGTTACTCATTTACATATCTGTATCCATCACGTTCTTGCAAATTGTGTGATGTCTTTTTTTGAGATGGACTAAACTCAAATGAAGCTGAAGAGCTGACTTATAAACTGGTAGGACAGAAAGACCTGAGCATCAGCATACAAAGAAAACCCTTGCAATGAGTCACAATGGACAATATATTTTCACAATAATTAAAATGTCACAGGTTTTTAGGAAAAAACAGAAACATTGTCTGTTCTGGCAGAAGTTTAACTTCTGGAAAAAACAAACAAAACAAACCCCCATGAAATTTGTTTAATCTAAAACCATTCTTCTTGAGTGTTTTAGAGATTACACACAAGTACACTTCTTTCTGACTTGTTTTTCCCTTTTTACAGACTCGAAAAAAAATATAAAAAATTATCCATTTCAGTGCATGTATATTTAGTCTCTATTATTCTGTAAAAAGCATAGAGTTAAAATTAACGGAGAATTTAATCCTGAAAAATCCCTGCATTTTGACGTTTCAGATCAAAATCTGAAGTTTTTTATTAAAGGCCTATAATAGTGAAGTGTTTTGTACACAGTTTTTTTCCCAAATATCTAGTGATGACTTACACCATTATCTCCATAAAACTTCAGAAATGTCTATAGTCTAATTTTAAACTGATATACTTACCATATGTGCCTAGAATAGACCTCACAGGATTCATTGTTAAGAATGGAGATATTGTCACACAAAGATTACTCTGGTAATGACCCATTCCTAAAGCTCTTTGGACAATGGTTAGATGTGCTTTCTCATACAATAACCATAAGCAGCTGCGATGTGAGCTATAATTGGTTCTAGGCATAATATGCTTCATCTTAGAAATGATATCTCAGATAAAGTTGATCAAATGAATCCTGGAAAGCCCTAATTCACTACATTAAATTTAATAGGAAACAAGATAAACTAGAGTACAAGTTGAAATTTGCACTGCAATTATGTGGAGTTTATTTTAAATTATTGTCATTCTCTATGTCTGTTAGGAAGAAGGGGTTAAAAGCAGAAGAATGGTGAGGAGAATGGCAGATTCACTCAAGTGACCTTGCACTGTGAATACCAAGGCCTGAAGAATCAGTAGGAAACCCAATATAAAATGCATACTGCTGTTTATCCCGTCTGTTTTGAAAGTAGAATCTCTATATAGAGACAATGTAGGTGTTTGGGGAGACTTGGAGACACGCTCAGGGACATGCTTAAGCTCCCTATTTCGGGAGAGAGAAGATCAAAGCTCAGAGATCATAAAAACACTTAAAAGCACAGCATAGCAGTCAACTAGTCATGCTCAGGCCCTTGATAAATTGGTGCAAACAGCAGGCCCACTACCCTCCAGGATGGACTCAGCCTAACCATCCCTTCATTCCCGCTTGTGTGTCTGTGCCCAGGAGTTGCATCAGGATCTTCAGGTTAGTGAGGTAATTAATTTGCCTTTCAAATATAGTTTTGTGGTTATTTTGGCTGCCTTCCTGTGTCAATTCACACAATGTCTAATATATAAATTAAGTATATTGTTTTCAGCTCTAATATTTATTTTTGTTCAAAATATATTAAGTTCTTGGCTTCCAGCTGAATCACTAAGTTTTGATCTGCATTCCTGTAACAACTTCCATGTAGTCTTGCATCCAAAGAAGGGGAACAAAGTCAGTGAAGGGTCTAGATGTCTTAAGAGAATGAATTGAGTGAATTTAAGTTGTTTAGTCTGGAGGAGTCTTGGGGAGACCTCGTTCTTCTCTACCACAGCTGTATGAAAGAATAATTACTAATTTTCCATATTATGTAGTCTTTTCTACAGTTTAAAAGAATTGTATAATTTTGGTGTTTATTAAATATGCATAAGATATCAGTTGAGTTTGGAATTTATTTTCAGCAATTTTTCCTTTCACTCTTTTCCATCACATCTTTCAATAGGATCTCATTATCCAACCTTCCAGATATAATTGAATGAAAAAGCCTATAGGAAAGAGAATTAGATTAGTCTGGACATATGCTTGAGTCTTGGAGACCTCAACGAGCATTTATTTAGATCGGAAGAGGGATTTTTTTACCTTTTATGATTTTTTGGCCCTGGTGTTTAGTTTTCCCTAATTCCTAGAAAAAAAATTCCATTGGAATAATGTATTATCAAGTCTACTTTTCATCCAATGCATTCATTAATTTGTCTCAAAAAAGTAAAAATTATTTATGAAAAAGAAGTTGACTTCAAATTTGGAGCAATCAGAAGTTCTGTCTGAATTGAGACTATCACAGATTTTGGTTATGGCTACAAACTTTCCCAGAATATAAGTATCTGAAATTTGCTTTCCTCCTACTTTATTGTAAGTTTTACTGTATCACGTTCTGCTTCCTTTTTCAGAAATGCAGAAAAGGATCCCCTCAGGAATAAAAATAACTTTAACTATGGTAATTTCATGGAAACTAAATAATTGAATTTATATCTTCAGGTTATTGTTCTTCTCTAAAGCTCTTCAATGAATGCTGTGAAATCTTAATTTTTCAGTAAACCTGTAAGCCTTTCATGAAGACAAAACTTGATGACTGAAAGGCATTTTGGCAATGATTTTAAACATAAATGATCTTTTAATTCTGAAATGTCTGGTAATGGTATACTTTCTGGAAGCACAAGTAGCAACTATAGAACAAGAAAAGACTAATGTGCATCAACAGAAAATTCTCAGATATACCCTGTTTTCTCCTCGCAAATGAGGAAATATTCCTGAGAAGTCATCCTTATAAACATGGAAGTTGGACAAAACACATTAGAGCTTGAATAGTGTAAAGGAGGGAATCAGCTGCAACTGAATTAATGATAGGAGGTAAGAAAAGAGCCCCCTTAAGAACTCTTTTAACATATTATTAGACAAGTCATCAAATACAGACTTCCACTGTGTAATTAATTGTAAAAATTTAGAATGTCTATTATTTGCAATAGTTAGAATCCTAAATTTCAGTTTAGGATTTTCTTATGCTTTGTGATTTTAAGATGAATTAAAAATATCTCCCTATTCAAATTTCTTCCTTTTCTTGTCCTCTGACACTTCTAACTTCTCAATAGCTCTATTCATGAGAACAGCAGCTGGTGCCTACATAAAACAAGTAAAAAGAATCTAAATAATATTGCAATTTATTTATAATGCATTCTTTTTGCAAACTCTGATAAATTGCATTCCAGTGAGTAGTAGGTGCCTCCTAAAATGGGTTGCAGGAATTTTATCAAAAGATGTGGAAGGAAAAAAAAAAGAAAATATGAATATCTAAAATGAAAAAAATGACAATAGCAGTGATGTTGATAATACTGGTCATAATACACAGGGAAATGTAAAAGTGAATCAGTTTCACAATAAGAAAAAACATGCATAGGAAAAGGCTAAGGGAGATGGAAATCTGAGGACAATAGCAAAGGAATTATGAAGTAGAACTTGACAGAAAAGTATTCAGGAATTTAGAAATTTTGATGTGTGAAGAAGACACTCAAGTGACAGAAGAGACTCAATAGCTCAATAGGTGCTCTGTTAACAAAACCTAAGCCGTTGTGAGGGATCACAAAATGATAGAGGAACTATAAAGTTTATTCAAAGATCAAGGGTTTCTAACCAATTCAGACACAATCAGAAAAAGAACAAATGAAATAAAAGATATAATATAATGTGATATAACATATTGGACGAAAGAAAAGTCTTACAATATATTACAATTGCTCAGAGAAGGGCTTTGGAAGGATATTTGCAAAAAAAGAATTGATGCAATAAACTGGAAATAAAGGTGAAGGTAGAAATGTATCATATAAGCTGATGGATGAGATGCACAGCATTTCAGACTTAACTTCAGAGAAGTTCCCTGTGAAGAATTATAGTGGTGTCAAAATGATGTCGCTAATCAAATCTTAGGCCAGAAACATGCTATCTATGTTGTAAGAACAGGGCTGTTGGTCGACAGCATGCCAGGTGGCCAGAAGGCATCGTGGTTTGTATGAGAAATAAGTGACTGCCCCTGTACTCAACATTGCCTTTCAATACTGCATTCAGTTCTCATCCCCTCACTACAAGAAAGATGTTGAGCTGCTGGAGTGTGTCCAGAGAAGGATAACAATACTGGTGAAGAGTTTGGAGAACAAGTCTTACAAGGAACAGCTGAGGGAGCTGGGGTCATTTAGCCTGGAGAAAAGGAGGCTCAGGAGAAACCTTATCACTCTCTTCAACTACCTGAAAGGAGGTTGTAGCCAGGTGGAGGCCGACCCCTTCTCTTGAGTAACATAGCAGAGGACAAGAGGAGATTGTCTTGAGTTGTGCCAGGGTGTCCTAGTTCAGCAGGAGGGATCAGTTATCACTGTGTGGGGGTGATTAAAGCTATGTATTCTACACCCTCTATTCATTCCCCAAGAACAATGGACCATTTGCAGCAGTTGCCCAGGAAGTCGTTAGCACCTTCACACCCGGCCTGAGGGGGTGTGGCTGCTAATGGGCCATCAACGGTTCAACCATACCCCATGACTCATAGAGCTAATCACCCATTGTGTGAGTCCCCGCCCTGGGTGAGGGACTGGGTGCTCCCTGAGGGTACATAAATGGAGCTCAGAAAATCTCGGGGGCAGCTTGTTGGATCCAGAGGAGCAGCAGGACCTCAACAGGAGGAAACCACCGCTCTCGATCAGACTACGACCATCACTCCTGACCAGACCACAGCTATCATCTGCACCAACAGGTCAGACAGCCCAGCTGGCTGGGCGCAACAGCGTCACCTGCTGTCCGTGGATATAATCACATTTCCCTTTTTGGGAAGTAGCCAAGAGGACCTTTTAGACTGTTTTGCCTTGTCATTTGGGGGTGGAGGGGTTTGTTGCAGACTGTTGTTGTATATATATGTATTGTGGTTAAGAACTGTTATTTTTTCCTTTACATATATTTTTTCCTAATTAAAGTTCTGTTCTCTAAATCTAAAGGAGAGGGATTATTTATTGGCCAACATAGATATCTTAATTCTCCTTTGAACTAAGACATAGGGGAAGTTTAGACTGAACATTAGGAAAAAATCCTTCACTGAGAGAGTGATCAAGCATTCAAACAGAATGCCCTAGGAAGTGGTTGGATCACCATCCATGGAAGTAATTTAAAAAAAAAGATGTACATGTGGCACTTAAGAGACACGGTTTAGTGGTTGACTTGACAATGTTACATTTATGTTTGAACTCAACGAGCTTAGAGGTCTTTTGCAACCTAAATAGTTCCATGTTTCCATGATTATAAGAGCCCAGAGTAGCCAGAAACACATACCACTTTTCTCTTCTGAAAGTGGTAAGGGAATAGGAAGAACATGCCATATATGGCACGTTATATATGGCATATAACATATTGCCATAATCATGTCCGTGTGTAGTGAGGGGTACCCTACAACCTGAAACATCCGTTGCCAAATTCAGGTAGAATCCAGACATTTGGAACACCCTAAGACTAGAGTTTTATGCAAATTGCAGCATTCAGGTTTTTTTTTTGTTTTGGTTTGAGTTTATTTGTTTTTGTTTGTTGGTTTGTTTGGGGTTTTTTACTAAGACTTCCTGGGTTATTTTCATTTATATTGTAAGACTCCTATTGTATTTTAATGTTGCTATCAAATGACATCTTCCACAGTCAGAAAAAAGCTTGAAATTATTATGATTCTTATTTAATATTTCAAAGATTGTGAGAAAGGAATAAAATCTAGAAGCATCCACAAGAGATTTTCAAGGTTGTGTTTTGTATCTATAAGCCCAGAAAGTACTATGAAGAAACAATTCAAGATATATGGAAATTCAGTTCTCCAGTGGTACTATACCTCAAAAGTAAGAGAAAAATAATTTGATAGAAATATTTGATAAGACTTATCATGATTTATTTTACCCTTAAATGCCATTTTGGACTTCATTCCTCCAGTGATATTTTGTATTTTTCTTTTGGTTTTGTCTCAAGCGGTATTTCTGGTGTTTTGAAATGGTTATGAGTAATCTGTTTATTACTAAGTGTTTATTTGTGTCTTTATTACTTTTTTCAAGCCATTTATTGAAAACTGTACTTTACAGTTCATTTCTCTAGCAGTCTTGGAATAAATTACAATGTCGTTAAAACTAGAGTGGCAGAATGCACAATTAATGACTTGCAAAAGTATGCTAGTAAAACTACGCATTATACATTGGGAAATTAATAGGGCTGTAATGCAGTTATAGCTAGAATTTTTATTCTGGAAGAAAATCTATGTCAATCTTAGTGGTTGTGCTGAGTTAATATATTTCAGTTTGTATTTAAGAGTGGTACCAAAATTTCTGCATATGAGGATTTCTTATCACAGGAATGCAGTCCAATGTAGAGTAAAATAATGACAGTTTTGTAACCTCCTAAAGCTATTTTACAGCTACTCATGTAGTAGGCCAGATGTATATACCAGCCACTGTATATTGGCATCGTGACATTGTTAAGACACTGCATTGCACAACAAAATTTTACATCAGTGGAATAACTGACAAAAGAGATGAAAAATGCCTTTGTGTTTCTTTAGTATGTGACTGACAAAGAAAAATGAATCCAACCAACAAGTCTCTCTGCCATCCCCTCTCAAAATTTGTAGGTATAGAAACACCAGTTTTCTTAGGCCGATTGATATCTGGAGCACTGATATAGAAACAAATTTTGTTAGGCATTGGCAAAATCAATACATGATGTTCTTGTTTCTGTGCAGGGATGGGGAATAGGTATTGAAATGCTCAATTGGTAATCAGAGAGGTTTTGTCATTATCACTAGACACGTAGTTGGTAATGCAGGGAGATTTTAAAAGAAAACAACAAAAAAAAGATTAATCTGACAAAGTGTTGGTACTCTAATACTTAGTTTAAAGCTCTATATTCAGTGAAAAAGCATAAACACTTTTAAAGATGTTTCATGTTATCCAATGACAGATTGCAAGGAGAGATGAATGGGTCATTCTGCAGAGGAACTTAACTGTTTTTGTGGAATATAAAAAATGGAAAACAATTCAACTAGTTCTAGAGCTGAGCTTTCAGAGTTTTAAATCATAGCGATGAAAATGCCACCTGAGATTTTATAGATTTGTAGCTCAGCTGAAACTGTAGTACTGGTTTCCTATTACACTTATATATTTCAAAGAAAAAGAAAAAAAATAACTACCTGTATATTAAAGTCAAATATATAAATATTTGTTTATTTGTCATAAACAGTGACCAGCATTTCAGAGCAACATGCACTCTACAGAATTGTACACAAGTAAAATATGATTATTACATAAACAGTCTCAGAAGAGGCTTCTTTTTTTTATTAACATTTCTAGAGCATACGTTATTTGTCAGAGTACTGCCTAGCAGAAATTTCTTTAAAATGGTACAAGCCCTTCAGATTTTTCTTTAGAGAAAGGTGGACATTTCTTACCAACTGGCAGTAACAAATGTGGTGGTAATACAAGAAAACATCAAGGAAAGAGGGAGGAAAGGAAGTAAGAAAGAGAGGAAATTCAGAATCCGGACACTTGAGAAAATAATTAGTGTTTAAATAACTTTTTTTTTGTCTTTCTGTAGTAAAACCCCAAACTTTTTCATCAGTATTAGTATTTTACATAGTAGAACTATGGATGACACAGGATAAATGAAAGTGTTTGAATACATTTCATGCCAGCTATACTTTCGTTTGAGCTGAATAATAGCAATGGCAAAGAGCTTTTTATCTCTGACCAAGAATAAGCATAAATTCTTTGAGTGGCTGTTAGCAACACACATCTATCAATTATGACAAATAATTAACTTTCATGGAAAAAAACCCAGAGGAATGAATGTGCCCCGTGACTATAGCTAGGAATGAGAAATATCCTGGGGATATCCCAACCCAAGCTTTATACAGACTGACAGTAGATTGCAATTATCTTTTATAGTGAGACCTTATTTGGATCTATCATTCAGATTTTTATGACATCAGATATAGTTATGCATGTTAATAATGTGCTAATCTGAACCTTGATAACAGTTTTGGAAAATTAGATTGGAAAGGTGGTCATGATTATGTTGAACAGGTAGGAACACAACACTTATGAGAATCCTGCTTTTTCATCAAAACCAGTAAATAAAAGGAACAAAGACAGGTAAGGTGTGCAGATACTGCCCTTGCAGCTACTTCCAAGTATGCTTGTATTTTCTGTCTAAAGACTGAACTTGGTTTTATTCCCTCAGAATTACTGTGTGATGAATTTTTAGCTAGCAGAGCCACAAGCCACTTGGAAAAGCACTAAGCAGAGTGCAAAGAAGGATGAGAAACCAACTATCAGGCTAAGATTTTTCTAGTATTTAAAATGTGCATCCTGTGTTAAAGGTTAAAAGTTGGAGCTGAGCTAAAAAGCACAGTCTTGTATGAATCAGTCTCCAAAGCAGAGAAAAAAGATAGATCTAGAAACTTTTAATGTGAACCAAAAAGGCTGAAGTGTCTTACAGTTTTATAGCATGGTTCACATAGTTACAAAACAGCTGATTTCTAAGCCAAGTCTTTACCAGAACAATCACCTACAATAGGAACCCAGCAGCTGTCTCTATGCCATTCTTTTTGTTCTACAAAATATGTAGATCTCTCCCTATATCATAGAAAACTTTTTCAGTATGCATGGGAATCTTTCAAAGCATAGGTGAAGAGCAGGTAGAGAGGGAAGACACAAATGTGTGTCATTTCACTGTCAACTTCACTGTTCAATACAATCTTTTTAGTGAGGAAAGAAAAAATCTGCTGGCAAAGAGAAATAAAAATAAAGCTTGAGAGAAGAAGAAGGAAAGCATTCTAGATCAGTTTGAAATTTTCTGTAACAGCTTATTTTCTGATGTCAACTCTTGCAATGCTTTAATGTACTCTGCCCCTTAATGAATCACGTGCTTCTTTTGGCTCATTGGTGTCATGTCAGTTATTCAATGGAGCAGTAAGTTGATTGATACTCTAGCTCAGAAGCTTATGCAGTAGTCCTTCTGTGCTTCTCTTCCTTGCAGAGCAAGATACATCTGTCTTTCGTGATCTCTGGAAGACAGAAAGATCATTGTTTTTTAAGGTCTTTAAAGTCATTCTTAACTACACCAGGTTTATATCTCAGATCTGTAACCAGTTTATTTTTATTCCCCCCATGAGTGGAAAATGTAGCTAAAAGTTGGCATAAATAAGCAAGGTATAGAGAACTGAAACGTGATTCTGTTCCTGTTAGGAACAGGCAAACTAAGCTTCCCTGCTTTTCGTCTCTGTACCACGCCCAACCAAGAGGGACTAAATCTCAGTCGCTGACATTTTTGGAAGGCTTATACTGGCAGTTTGGTACTTTATGATGTATAAAAAGGCAACTTAATTAGATACAAAAAATGAATATATTTGTGACAGTATAAAGAAATACTATTCCACAAAATGAATTATTTGGGGTGGGGGAGGGGGAGAAAAAGGCTTTAATAACAGCAACACTAACAATAATGGAAAATGTTGTGCAAAAGTTTGGTTGTTTTTTAACTTAAAAATATTTTTTCTTTGTTTCATTTTCTCAAATGAATGGTGTGACTTTAGAGACAGATTAATGGAGAGTTTATTTCCCATTTACAAAAAACATCAGGGAAAGAGACCTGTCCTAGTATGAACTATGACATGGTAAGCAGGACATTCAGTAGAATATGTGAAACTCTGGAAAAAATCTTGTCTCTGGATTTAGAGCACTTCTCTCAAGTGGCACTTCACACTGCAGCTTGTTCCAATCTCATTGAATCATGACCATGTCTTGTGAAGGGTCCAGCTTATGACAGAGTACCTTTCACTGTCAATCTTCCTGTAGCTGCTCCATTTTATGCTCATAAACACAACAGAGGAAGAAGACTATCCTGTCCCTAGACAAATGTCCGTACACTACCTAGAAGTGATATGGTACATTAGACTTACTCTGGTTCTGTCTATGAGTAGTATAATAATATAGGCCTGAACAAAGGGCTTTACCCAAACAACTTCATGCTGATTCCCCTGGGCAAACTAAGAATGTATTAGGAGTTGTATGTCATATTTAATAGTTTATTAGTTGGCTAGTAGTTTGAAAATCACTGACTTTTTTCTTACTACCTATTTCTTTTAAAAAAAATTACTAAGTCTGTGAGAATGGATGGGATGAGGTAAATATTTGCTCATCAGGATGTGGACTGAATTCCTTCAAAATACTATTTCCTTGGCATCTTTTCAGAGTAAGAGTTTTTATTTCTATATTTCTCTAGGCAAGTAACCTATGAATAAACCAGAAAGAATACTATTTTTGTTATACGTTAGCAATTCTTTGCAGAAAAACTTCCCCTCCTAAGGAATGGATATTCATTGAGTTTACCTAAATTTAAGGACAAATATTTTTTTTAATTATTTTAAAAAAACTATGAAGTGAAAAAATTACTATAGTGATTCATACTAAAAAAAGATTAGGGTTAGGGTTAGTGATAATTTCAGTTTACAAGACATTGATTAAGATCTTGTTCAGAATGCTACATACAATTCAGGTCACCTATTTTCAAGAAACATGAACATAATAAAGGAGCAGGTGTAGGAAACAGCTATTATGGTAATTAGGGGAATGCAATGTTTATCTGAGCAAGAGAGACTTAGAACTTGGTTTATTCAGCCTAAGCTAGAAAAAAAAAATGGGAAGGAATTTAATGTTGACTGATGCATTCAGGAGCAGATTTGAAGGAAGGTGTTATGGTTTCAGACTGACTCTGGAATTCCTTCCAAATAGCTTGGAGCCAACACCCCAGCCTCGGTGAAGGTGTTTAACAAAAGAGACAAAAGACATGCAGATGCGGACACTTAAGTACTGTGGCTAGGCTTTTTGTTGGGATCTTCCCCCTAGCAGGGGGGAGGGGGTTGGTTTCTCTCTGGTTTTCTGCGCAGGTCAGGGAGGGCAGTCTGTCGTGGGAGCGAAGAGGACAGGGACACAGAGACACTATCTCAGCATCACTGGATATTGGATTTTGTGTTCCTTTTCTTCCTTTCCCAACTCAACTGTTCTTCATCCGTGGGTGATTATAACCATTACAAGGCTCGCCGTGAGGAAAAGAGGTGGGAGAANGGAAAAGAGGTACTTAAACCTAAGAGATAGTATGGGATACCTGAGAAAACAAAAGTATATGAGAGACTCAGGTACACATCTGAAACTGGAAATTAGAAGATTTATAATTAGCTGGAATTGAAAAGGTCTTTCAAACTTGGCAACACAGAAAAGATGTTTTAAGATTCAAGTACTTCTGGAGTAAATTTTATAATTAAATTTTTAATATCACTGAATATGTGATATTAGTGGTTACACTGGCTGTTATGGAGGCTCATGTTCAAGGCACAAAAGGAGACTGGACCACTGTTTGTGTTTTACCCTATATAAATCCCATCCAAATTTTTTTTTTCTTTTTTAGCAAACTCTCAACTACTGTGGACAGGGGAATGACTGAGAAATTCTGCCGTCTTTCTATGATACAGCATAACTACTGCACATGGCCTTTTATGTTTGTTGGTTTTACTCTAGTAAGTTACTGGGAGATGTTAATTATGAGTCTTATGGGGATGCAGATATCCTTGGACAGCTTATAACCACTGAAAGGCTGGCTACAATTAAACAAGGACTGAAATAAAAAAAAAAATAAAAAAATGAACTCTTCAAATCCTAGTTCACATCACCTTTCCCACTTCTAAATTTCGCAGCAGCAGCTGATGCTGTATGAGATTTACAATTCCCAAGTATTAATTTATTAAAATTTGACATCTTTTCCTGTATCTGATTCAAGAGTACCAATAATATTACCACTAAAGATGTTAAAAAAAATATATCAAATGATTTACTAGAAGAAACTTTTTTCTGTGAAATTTTCTTCTACACGATCAACTGCATGTAGTCGCTTTATTCTGAAAAGATTTATAAACTATTGTATTGAGCATTGCTTCAGGAATGATGTGACTAACTTTTAATATTGTTTTAATCTTTTTTTAATAAAAAATACATATACTATTAGAACTTAGTCTTTTTTGTACCCCATTAATTTTCAGAAAATTTGTGACTGAACTCTTCAATTTGAATAAATGGTTTCCTAATTTTGTGGTGTTTTCCTGAAAGGGTGGAGGCACAAAAGTTTTCTCTAGAGTCAAAGAGTTATATTTCAATATCTGAATAATATATTTGATTTCAATTTTTCATTGTTTAGCTATTACACTGAAAATTCATATATCTAAAGCTGATAATTTGGTTAACACATATCTTCCCATTACTTTAAATAAGAAACATAAAGAGTATTTTCCTTAAAAGTTAATGTCACAGAACTTCTCACATATTTAAAAGTAGGAGTATTTGGAAGTATAATGTTGAAAGAAGGTCTTAAAATGTAGACTTTATGACTCATAAAAATAATTTCAACTATATAAAAGCTTAGATATTTAAGACACACATGGTTTAAGCCCTGCCAACAACTGAACACCACACAGCTTCTCATTTCCTCTGGTCGGATGTAGAAGAGAGACAAAAGAGTAAAAGTAGAAAAGCTTGTGTATTGAGATAAAGACAACTTAGTACTTGAAAAAAAAGTTCCAGATTCTATATGACATTCTCAGATTTTTTGTTTTGTTTTTATATTTTCCTTTTCATCTGCGTGATTCATAAGAATTAAAGAACGTGAATTATTTGCCTTGTCTGGAACAAGATGCAAGTAAGAACCTCAAAAGAAGGTGAAATCTTGTTTGTGGTAGACACTTCCCTCGAATTCCAAATTTGCTGAGAGAAGTTTCCTTGCAAGATGTAGTACCACAGGTGTTTTTTCTTGCCACTGAACAATAGTAATGAGACTTTTATACCAAAACCTACATTAAAGCCATTGTGAATGAACATTGAAGAAGAGTTCTATAAATCTATAAATCTTTTCTGCTGACCTCTGAATAACCAGTTTTTTCATCAAAGTACATGAAATATCCTGGACTGGGAGAGAAATAGAAGTGTTTAATTAATTAATAAAACATATTACTAATTCACCTGTAATAAGTGCAGTAAGTCTGAACCATTACATATTAATTTCTTATATTTAAGTTCAGCCACAGGCAAAGTCTGTAATATTAACTACATTGTCAGTGTAGTGTGAAGTGCACTCACTAAACTTTCAGAATAACCATCCTCAATATAACATCCATTCAGTTCTCTGCTTTTTGCCTTGTTGACATACCTTTAAAATACTAAGCAGTAAATGCTCTTAATTAGGGGGTTTGACCATGTAGTGTCATACCTTCTTTTAGAATTGTGGGGCAGGAATGTGACATTTGGAATTTCCACAGTTAATGATGGGGACAGCAGTTTGATCAGTGATATGCAAATTATCATTAAACAAACTGGGCTAAACCCAGCCAGATGCTTGTGAAAATATTTAAACAATTGGATTATGTTGAATTCTTTGCTTCAGTGGCTCTAAGAACAGAATCCTCTCAGCTGACATGTTTAAATTTACCTTCAAAAATTTATAATGAAGTATTGACAGAGGCACCAAATCTGTAGCTAGCTAAATGGTTGCACATACCAATGTGATGCCAGAAGTGGTGAAAAAAATACGATGCAATATGATTTTTCTGAGACAAATGTCAGAAAGCCTTTGTGATTCTTAATGTTACCCTCTTGGCAAAATTATGAAACACAGCTATCTATACATTGAAAATAACATGAACTTATTTTGCAGTTTGGTAGGGCTACCGTAATTGGTGCTCTCCTCTGTGTCTCTGAAGGTCCCAGGGATTATAGCACATTACAGACATCTGCCTACATGTGAGGTGTCAAAAACAGCATGACAACCATGCATCTGATCCCACAGTAAGGGCAGATTAAGGCTGTAGATTAAAAAAGGGATGGGAGTAATTTAGGCCACATTTCCCTTGTAATACTCCCCTCTTTCTCCTACGTACCTTACCACCACCACGAAGTACAGCTTACTGATCATCTGTTATAAGTGGTTTATGAGGCCCTGGAATTTGACAGTTGTGGTGTGTCTCTGTAGAAGAAGGGGCTCTCATAGCTGTGAGAGGCAAGCATGGCATGGTAATTTAAAATACATTCCCTTAATAACATACGAGGCTGGAGAGACCTGCATATCACGGTTTATACTAGCTGAGAATGTAGAGATGACTTTTTAGTTATCCTGGTAGCTGCTTCGAATTTTCCCTTTCTGAAGGGAAGATAATGTTTAAAAAAGAGTAATACCCTTCAACAACAGATCTGGCCATCAATACTCAAAAGTAAAAACATTATGCAGCTATTGACCCATTAATCTTGACCTGTATCCCATAGTGAAAACTAAAGTTGTATCTACCTGCGGTGCTAGGCATCTAAATAATGAAACTAAAGGTTTTCCTGCTGGGATTCTGAGTTAAGAGTACCTGTTCTGGCAAAAGAACAATAAAGTCATGAAGAATTATAGGCAGGATATCCTAAAAAAACACAACACCCCATTCTTATCTAGGAGTTCATGTGGAATACCTAGGTCTGCCCATCAAAATAAAATATAGTCAGTCATAGTAATAAATCATTGAAAATAGGCATCTAAAAATAAATACAAATAAATAAATAAAACAATAACAAAAGAACGCCCCAATCATGTATTGAGTATTACATAGACTGTGCTAGACTCTAGGTCTGAAAGGGAAGAGATATTCCAGAGTGCCTGCATATTTCGACTCTTTCCTTCTTTTTCTACTGCAGATTTTGCTAATCTATTTCCTTTCTCCATACTATTTACTTTGATTCTTCTATCTCATTTGTACCTCCAATGGTCTAATCTCTAGGTAGGGCTTTATTCCTACTGACTGGTGTTAGCAACATCAGACCACGTGTAGCGATTTCAATTATTTTAGAGTTACCTCCAGGGAGAGGAAGGCTATTACACTGCAGTCCTTAAAATTCAAAGTACAAGTCACCAATAACCTGAAAAGTCCAGAAACAATAGTTACAAACCCTGACCCCTGACATTTTCAGTCACAAATTAGCAATCTTCAAGAAATCTTGAATCACAGACTACTTTTGTTTTTATGATCAGAGCAAGAAGAAATGAAAGGATGATGTCCCTCAGAATGAGTTTCTTTCTGAGGTTTTTGCTTTAGAAAGAGGACAGTATCATGCAAATGTAAAAAGACAAGTGTTTTTTCATTTATTTTGGTTTTCTTTATGATGTTTAAATTGTTTCCAAGAAGCTAGTCAATCGTTTCAATTTATGAAATATTTGATTTTCTAGTTTGGTCTCCTGTACAACTAAAGGTGCAGCACTTCCCAATTAGTCTCATATTAACACAACATTTTTTTTTTTCTCATAGTATAAAACTTTCAGTGAAAAAAAAAAATATATATTTAGTCTTCTCTTTCTCCCCTTCATCCTTCTGTCCCTGCCCTCCTTTCCCAATCTCTCTCTCACCTTTTTTCTCTCTCTTTATGTCCTCTGAAGCCAGCTGAGGAAGTTACGACTCAGAACTTTTTAGAAATGCAATCTTTGACTCTGTTAAAGGTCCCTATTGAGCTTTTGTTGAATTCCTTAATTGTCTGGTTGCTTATGAAATCACTGACTATGTTTCTGTGAATAATGCATACATAACTGAATTCTTTAAAGCCATACTTTCTTGGTGATTAAGCTCTTTTCTCCCTTTGAATCTCATTGCAGGGAAGTTAATTTCAAGTGAGAACACGCTTTTTTTTTTTTTTTTTCTCAAATGTACCTTCAGAGTGAAAGAAAGATTAATATTTTTTAGCTGACTTCACAAAAATTATACCCATTCACTCCATAAATGCCAGCTTCATAATCAAATTAAGTCAAGCCAATCGTCCCCTAGGTACACTTTACTATTTCACCCATCTCCTTTCTGCTACTATTAATCATAATCAATTCATCTTATAAAGTAATAAACAAGGATCTTGCTCAGGGCGGCTGCACAGTACTGTAATTAATGATAAAACATGCTAGAAGCATAATAAAAAAAATAAATAAAGACCACTTTGTGTTTGACATGTGTGGGGGAGTAGAAAGAACAGTGGGCAGCCGCAATGGCAGGCAATTGCTTTGAAATGTATTAAGTTCCCTGTTCTTTGGAAACCTGGCCCAAGGAGTGATAGACATGAATGCTTTGGAATTCAACATATTTTCCTCTTTGTCTCTTTGCGTAGCTGAGACTAGTCTGAAGTTGTGGGTTTTGCTTGTTTGGGGTTGGGTTTTTTTGTTGTTGTTGTTTTTTTTTTTCCCCCTCTTTCCACTGGATTACATCATTGCTCTCTGTGCCACTTCTTGAAATCAATCATTCAACAGCAGCTCTGGGAGTCTAAGAAGCTAACTTACATTTAAGGAGGAGAAGATGGGAACCGGGAAACATGGGAACTAAACAAACAAAATGACATTTCCATAGTATTTGTAAAAATAAGCAGATTTGCTGTTGGACAATATGGGGAATATTAGATGGCTGGATTGCAGTTACAATATCACACACAAAAATTCAGACAAGCACGTGAAAACATGCAAAAACTGTGGAGATATACACAATCACATGGTAGAGACTGAAATGTGTTTTGCTGTAAATATCTCAGATAGGTCATGGTTTATTGATGCCATATTTCCAGCTTGCTTTCTTGTTTTTCAAGCTACTTTTTAGCATCAGGAACTACTCATCTGTGGTGTGTATAAGTGCACAACAACATCATACTGAGTTGAGACTTGTTACACTTAAAAGAGGCCTGAGATGACCTGAATGATCTGGAAGGACTGAGAGCTAACCAGGTCCATCTTGTATAGGTATGGTAACTGAGAGCCCTGCATGTCTATAGAGTTATGTTTGTGGCATGAAAAGCACAAAAGCCAGGGATTTAACATCAGATTCTGAGATAAATTACTCTCATTTAACACTTACTGATTATCAAAGCATTTAACAATTGTGGCTGGCAAATGGAAACAACATGAATAATGAAAACAAGCTACTTAAAATGCACAGTAAAGATAAATCTCCATCACAAAATTTTTGTCAATGACTTGGTATAGATCTTAGTTGTTTGAGTTATAGTTTTTGTCCTCATTCCTTTTTCTTTTTTTTAAGCAAGAAAATTTTCCTAACCTTAATAATGGAAATTGATTTTAATAATGCAGCTAGGAATCTCTGTACTAAACATGATTAATTTCATTCATGCTTTAATCAATTAGGAAAATTCCCAATGAAGTTTAGACTTTGTAGCAAAATCTGTGTCTAAACATCAGTAAAGTGGTCAAGTGTCCCCTTCTGTGTCTGTTCACAGCTTGGCAAATAGGAGCCAGAATGCTGGCATTACATTAGACAACTGGAACATAGAGGTAGATGTGGCCAATCTCCGGACCAGAGTGTTGACCCCAAGTTTCACTGAGCTCTCTGGACTGACAGCAGTTTGCTTCTAGATTTCTTTATAACCCTCCTTCTCCTGAAACAGCTTCTCTGGTGAGGTTGCTGGTGTGGAGTGGGAAGGCTGTGGATCCATGCATGTCCTCTGCTCTCAATGGCATCACAGTTTCAATGTGCCTGTTTCTCAAAGGGTATGGAAATGCCAACATAAGAATTTAGTTGTTCTCAGCTCTGCTGCATGAGGACTGTAGGAGGATCTTAATTTTGGGGATCAATTACTCATAGAAAAGACTTCTGTATAAAGAGATGAGCACTTCTCATATAGTTATTTTAAGTTGTAATGAAGACATTTTCTACATTTTCTAACAATGTGGAGTTAGAAAAAAAAAGACAAGCACGTTGAGCAAGCGAAAATGGATTTGTGTATCACTATAATGTAAATTACAGCTATTTCAACATGTTATGCTAGCACACAGTGGACAAAGTGTGTGTGTTACAGAAAGACAGGGATACCTTTTCAGGTGAAAAGAATGGAACTGCTTCAGAAAAGTCAAGCTGCAGTGGCAAGCATTCCCACCATTCAGCAACATGCACAGTTTAGATCCTGAGAGACCCTTTCTCAAGTGCAAGTAGAATCTGAAACAGATAATATAATACAGTTTAATTTATGACACCATAGGAGCTTGAGTGAAAAGTGCTTCACTTTTTCTGTTGTACTGTTATGAAAACAATGTTACCGAAAGTTCTCCCAATTATTAGTGAAACAATATAGGTTTGGCCAGACTAGAGAGACAACAGTGGGAGAAAATTATGAATAAAAATTAAAATACTGGAAATTAAATATCTTTCAGAAATGCAATGAAATAATAGCTAGAAGATAAGATGGGTCAGTACTTCATCCTGGAAAGGACACTGAAAAAGTATAGAAGACATAGGAACGCCTGATATTTATGATGAAGGAAAAGAGTAGATTCACTTTCCTTAATCTGCTACTCTGCTCCGGAAGCTTTATTTCAGTTTACCTGCCATACTGTTTTTTCTATATGTATTCATGTAATTTTCATAAATACAAATCCAGTTCACTCTTCAGTCATTTTTTCCTCTTAAAGCTATATGTCTCTATTTCTGTTTTCTAAAGTGGGACAAAATGAGCCTCCAAATAAGAGTGTTTGATTGTGCAATTTAGGCTACGTTCTGCTGCAATAAGCCTCCTAGGTCTATAGTCATGTTCTTGCATTAATATCTGGACTGAGATTATACTAATTGTATCTCAGGTTGAAGCTTTGTTACAGAAGACATGGCTGTTCTTCAAAAAGTAGACATTGGAAAGTTTTGATCTTGTAAATAATCCTTTAACTTACCCCTTGTGCTATGTGTCACTGAATGTTAGTTTCCAGGAAGATTTTACTGATAATACCACAAACCTTAAATGTACTTTTGCCGATAATTAAGATTTTACTACAACCAAAATTGATCACAGGTAAACTATTTCATTTTGGTGGGTTATTTGATTGCAATCAGGCTTATTGCTGGCAAGTATAATTTTATAGGCAATAAATTCAGGTTATAAAGAGGTTTTTCCCTTTTTTTTTTTTTTAATTGGAAATACAATATTTTAAAGGTCACCCTTGTAAGTGTGATAAAACAGATCTCAGACTAGCAAATGTAAAACATTCTTTTGGAATATCCATCAATGTTTAAACTGTTTTAGGGGATGTTATATTAGCTACTTCATCAGTTTCCACTACTGATGCTTTTATTGTAGTCAGCTATTACAGGCTGGGTGTAACATGAGGGAAAAGTCTGAACACACTTCACTTGTGATTAGGCTTTGATATCAGTGCAATGTTTCCTCTTTGCTCTTCAGACATCAGAAAAAAATTGATTTTTAACTAATATTACATCCCTGCTCACTAGAGAAAACAGAGAATAGCATCCAGCTGTCTCTTATATGTTATTTGAGGCAGAGGTGCATAAGAAAAAGTTAATGCAGCAGTTGATGCACTCCATATAACCTGTAGAATTTTAAAAAATGTTTTGTCTCTTCAAACTGGAACTTAAGCACTCACAAAAAAGCAACAGCAAACAAGCAATAATAAAGCTATCTCTGAGTATCTAGAGGAAAGGCAAAGTCTAGTACAGACTTAATAAGTGCAATTTTTTTGGTTGATCCTTTTTTATTTTTATTTTTAGAGGGGAAGTAGATAACAATGTCAGGTACTAGTGATCTATGTTTTACAGTATTTCCCCATTGTGTGCATTGTCATGAGTAATGAAGTATGCCCAGTGGTTCACTACCTCTGTGATCTGACTCAGATTTCTATAGCCTTTGGCATCCTAATGCAAACGATTAATTCTTTAAACTCTGTAGTTTAATTCATCCCTGTGTTATTTTTTTGAAACAATCAATTTGTCATCTGTTTACACAATGTGGAAATGCATTTTAATTGCGTCACATAAATTTATGACAAAGTACTTCATCTTCTCTTTTTAGTCGTAACAGCAGTGTTCAAGCTTACATTGCAAAGATTTTTTGTTAAAAACTCTTTTAGACTAGAGTATATTGGGCTGGCTGGCTCCCTTCCAGTAAGTGGAAAGAGAAAAAGCACTGAAACGGCTCCTTGTCCGTGGTTGATGGGCTTTGTCTATTGATTTTTTTTTTGTTTAATCCAGGGTAGTGTTGCTTTAGTCTAGTTTTCTTTATAACTTTCTGATAAAATTGGAAGTACAAAAACCTTGATAATGCTGTTATAACTGTCAGTGGGAGAGCTGAGGAGTTTTTTTTTTTTTTTAAACTAGAGAGACCTTTTCCCCTCTCTTTTTCTGTCTTTTTTTTTTCCTTAGTCTCATGCTTTCAATGCAGCAGTGGAAATTGAATGCAGGAAAATACTCACAGTCTCAGAAGATGTAGGACAAGGATCAGTGACCTGAGGCTAAGGAAGGAAATGTTTAGGCTAGACATTAAGAAAAGATTGTGAACTGTATGGGCCAAACAGCTAAACTCCTGAGGGAGGTTGTGAAAGCTACATCAGTGCAGTTATCAGAGGTCAGGCAGGACACTGGTGAGTAATAGGGGGTTCAACATAATGAAAACAAAGTTTTCTTATAACTTGGTCCCCTGTTTTCACAATGAAGTTGGGCTGTTTTTTGATTCTTATTTATAGACTGGCAGGCACAGATGACTATTTTTTTGTTGTTCAGGACTGACTGCCACACAGTCATCTCACCTTCTCATGTAAAGCTGACTCCAGTTAAAATATATGAAAAAGAATTATTTCAGCATGAAGATTTTACCCATGTTGAGTCTTACATTTCACTCTAAAAACACTTTTTGGCAATCAAAATTCATATGTGAGGTCAATGCATATTTTTATTTGTGTGAAACTAGATTTGAAGGTGGCAAACTTCTGGAGTGATAATGAAGCTACGAATACTGACTTGCTTTCTCACTCAAAACCTATCTTTGGGTGCTGGAATTACAAGTGTTGCATGCTTAAAATATCAGCTGGGAGCTCTAGGCTTGGCTAGTTTTTGAAGACTGCATGAATAATCAGAAAAGAGCTTGCTCATGAGGACAAATCACAGCAAGAACCTAACTTGAACACCATGAATATCTCATCTAAAAGCTGCTAAATCTGATCCTGGTAGGTGATGCCAATAGTATGAGAGGCATAAGTTAAACTCGTGATAGCTGTTTCCATATCTTCCATGGTTTTAATATTTTGAAAATTTGTAGTTTGTTCTGTGAAGGTAAAGTTATCACAAACAATGAACCATAAAATCATAGAATGATTTAGGTTGAAAGGGATATTAAAGGGCATCCTTTACAACACCCTTGCCATGGACACCTTTCACTAGACCAGGTTGTTCATACACCCATCCAACCCTGCTTATCTCAACATGATTTTGAGATTGGCATTAAAGAAAGAATCGAACTTTAGAAGAGATCTTTTAATGTTTTCTAAAAATCATTAGATGCTGTGTTAATTGAATCCTCTCTGTTTGTTTTTTTTCCTCCATTTGGATTTCTTAAAAAGTATTTCATTAACTGTCTTTTTTTTAATTTTTTTTATATATACGTTGTCCACAAGCTTATGAAATTTTCTCCAGAATAAATGCTGGAAACTCAATTTATATGGTACACAGAGTATAGATTTAACTTGCTTTCCTCATGCTTTCTTGGCTTTCAAGCACACCTGCTACAAATTCCATTTGTGGAATGGAATACATCAATAATTCAGAATCTTTGCACCAGATTTTGTGGCTCATCTGCCATATGGACCAATGTTAAATGAAGAGGTTAAGGAAGAAACATTTGTATAATTTTCATGTATTTCATAACTAAACCAACTCTCATACTGTGAGGTTGATGTATTAATCATCTAGTACTGTGTCTGCTTTAGAAATACTCTGAACCAAGCAAACTTCAGATGGGGGAGTAGATTTTACATGTGCTGAATTTTAATTGGTATGGTGTCATTTCATATTATTATAGTTCTACCTATTTATAGAAGCATTTGATTGCACACCACAGGAATACTTCATGTCAAACTGCTTCAGAATATTTCACTGTGATGCCCACTGATTTTCTTTGTGATAGAGAAGAAGTGAATAAATATGCTAGAGCATTTAAACAAAATATAACAATGAACCCTGGTACCAATAATTTGAACTTGGCAGTCAATAGAATGCTGAAATTCAGCACCAAGACTTGGGCTACTTGCTAAATTTCATTATTTCTCTAGACATGTTGTCTTCCATTGCCTCTTCGAATGCCAAAAAAATAACAACCAACCAACAAACTCTCCCAAACCTAAACAAAAATCCACCAAAAATATCCCCCAAAACCACCATAAAACCTTTTGAGGAACAATATAAGGACATGAAATGTGTCCAGGAGTTGAATTCAAATGGCCAATCGGTTGACTCTTATAGAATTATGTGTACAAGATGAAAGGTGCTAACGCAATACATCTTGAGAATATTATGAAAAGAAAGGAAAGACAGACTGAAGTTTACCTCTTGGGAAGGGTTCATAAAGAATTCTTCTTACTAATTAAATTTGAATACTCATATTTTTTTACTGGTATGCTGTCTTATATGCAGTTTGTTGATCTTATTGGGCTTTTAGCCCTTTCTTAAATAGTTTAAAAAAAACAACAAAAAAAACCCCAGACAAACAAACAAAAAAACAAACAAAAACCCAATTACCGCCCCCCCCCCAAAAAAAACTCACAAAAAACAAACCAAACCAAAACTCAAAAAAAAAAACCACAAAAAACCAAAAACATGTACATATACATGCAAAGTGCTCCCTCACACAACCTAAAATGCCCTAATTGTAAGATAGCAGTGGATTCTGAAAAAAAATGTTTGCATACTCTGGATAAATTAGTTGCCACTTTATCAGTGCCCAGAAGAGCTTTATATCATGGCTCTCACTATTAGCTGTTGTTGTGCTCTGTGCTTCACCATTTATCTGCAGTTTTGGAATATTATACAAATCTTTATCCTCTCCCTAGGGAGATAAGGGGGGTTGAAATATGTAAATTGATTACCAAAATATTCCTGTTCTATACCAACTGACCTCCACAACACACAGATAAAGACACATGACTCACAGCTCTCTGTAGTGTTCCTCAGACTAACAAAAAAGATCTTACGGCAATATGAGTCACAATAATTTAACTGTACAGTTCAAACAGTGCAGTGTACTTGTCTTTGTAATCTAATTCCTAATTCTCAGAAGAGGTGATTTTTAAAACCTTATCTTTAGGAGGTATACAAAGGTTAGTCATCCAAATAACTGTGTTTCATTTAAATATTTGAGACTCAAATACAAGATTACAAGCATAAAATAGGAAGTAAAAATTCTAATGAACAGATAATCAGACTAGTTGAAAGTCTTGACTTGATTAAAAACCATTTCTTGCATAAAGCTTATTACTTTTTTTAGATGACCCAAGGTGGAATCAATTTTTGAATTGTTGACATAATATTTGAAATAAATATGCACAATATATATGAATTATTTAATGCCTGGGAGTGTGGGTGTGGGAGTGTGGTGCAGTTCTTCATTATCAATTTTATTTTTTCCATCTAAGGAAGAAGAACCATTGGGTAGTTCTCATTAAGACATTCCATGTCCACTATGAGATTCATTAAGACTTGGACGTTATAAGGATGAAAGTTGCAACCAGCATGAAGAAAAATTATTCATCACTTTTAGCAAATGATTTCATCTCACTGTTGGTTAAACTTTTTATTAGCCTGTTAATTGTTTTGAAGACAACTATTGACTCTGGGATGTTATATGATTTCAGCATAAGTGAAGCACTCAAAAGGTTAATATTCATCAAATAGAAGAAAAGGAGTAAAGCAAGTTGTTCAGGTAATTAAACATCTGTGAATGGTTTCAATTACTCTTCTTGGACACATTAAGAGAAAATCCTGAAGAGAAGATTTCTGAAAATTTTATTTGATTTGTGAGTGAGGATTTAATTTTATATGCTCAATTCTTATGTGATTTTATGTCAACTTAAAACATTACTGGGTCAGCCCTTTAAATCTTTTCATTACACAAAATACACTGAGAAATGTTTCCTCCAAAACCATCTGTACCCTTAACTGGAGAAACCTCCTCTGAGGGTGGATCTAATTATAAGAAGGAAAGAATTAATGTACAGAGGGCAAAATTCAAGAAAAAACCCCATGACTCAAGGCTGTCCTCAAATACTATTTTGGAATGAATTTTGGAAGCAGGACTCAGAGGTTAGTGGTCTCTTTCCCTTATAATTTATGATTTCTGAAGAAAATTAAAATTTAGAGAACACAGACACATTTTTGGTTTCATAGTCTTATGCAGTAAGACTTTTTTTTCTTTGTTTCTGTTTTGTCTGAGTTTTTAAAACAGTCAATATATGTGAGAAATTAAATAAAAAAAGTCTGAAACTGTTTTACATAGTTCAAGCCAGTTGTGGGAGATAGGCTAAAAGAAAACATTATTTTAGCTTAAAAGAAATTGCTTTCTGAGTAGAAATCTTTCAAAATTTTCCTTTTAATGGATGTGCAGTGACTCTTTCATAAGGAAATTTTGACCTCATCTCTAGATCTTGAGTTCCTTTGCTAGCTCTTTACCTTGGGAAAGAATCTGGAGCAAGTGCCATGTTACAAATACAACACAATAAAACAAAAATTGAAGTAAGGGTAACTAGTCCAGTAAGCCAACATATTGAATCTTAAAGGTAGTTCTGAATCTTGACCATGCAGGATGCTAAATAGTTTAACATCAGTTTTTTTCTGTTAATTCATTTCTTTAAACAAGGATGAAGAGATTTGAACTAAATGCAGAGCTGGTATAACCAATATGTTTATTGCATCATGGACAGTTCACAGGGTTCATGAAGTTGATGAAGATTTCAGATCAGAAGGGACCCTAGGACCCCTCTAGCTCACTTTCCTGCTTAAAACTGGATCTACTATGTGGTGAGACCGGGTTGCTCAGGTCTTGAAAACCTTCAAAGGCTGGGACTGCACCGCTTTTCTGAGCAACTTGCTCCACTGCTTGGTAGTCCTTATAGAGAAGCTATTTTGAATAGCCTATAAACACAAAAACCTACTTAAGACAGGCAAAACTGCAGGTAAATGAAGTGATATTTGATTTTATAAGAGCATATTATTTAGCTGTTATTGTCCTATAAACTCATAAAAGGCACATTTTCCTTATCATTCATTTATTCAGTCCAGGATCTTGAAAGATCTAAGTAGCATAAGGACCCATGTCCAATATTTGTGAATACTTTTTTCTCCATAAAAGTTTAATTTACCTTATTTTTTCCCCCCTTGGTAGGCAGTCAGTAGCAACAAATGGAAGATACATTTATTACTTTGTATATCCTCATCAGTATGCGATTAAAACCCTTGGATTTTTTGAAAAGAGTCAGTTTAAACACATAGCTTTGGAATAGATTCAAAAGCTTTACATGGTGGATCCTGCACTTCCAAATTACAAATCTTCACAGTTACTCAGGTAAAAACATGAAATTTTGAAACAGCTGGTCAACAAATCTTAAACTAAGAATGTGATTCAAGATTTCACAACATGAAATTGATACAATTTCATGAGTATTCATCTTTCTTATTTTTCCTGAGTTAAAACAATCTTTGAAATGCACAGCAAAAAGTGTAAATAGGCACCAAGATGCCCTATATATTTAGAAACCTCAGTAAAATGGAGTAAATATTAACAAAAAAAAAGTAGGTTTTAAAAATGAACTTATTATCTAAAAGTAAAGTTTTACAAAGATATAAGTAAGACTACTTTTTAATTGTTATTCTGGTTTTTATTTTAGGCACACTTACTGTAAAATACCTGGCCACCTATTTGCAGATATGGTTTCCACTCATACTTGATTGAAAAGCTGGTGATGTACTGTTAACTAGAATTAACATCTTTCTTAAAGGCATTCTGGCGAAATAGGTTAGGAAGAACTCTGATAAGAATATCGTTTAGTGTTTTCACACTGGTAAGAGCTTTGATGCTTTTAACTTTTCTGGGCAGTTGCTGGATAGAAGAATCTTTAGGCTTCATGTGAGAGAGCTGCTAAAGGGTGGACTACACTGAGTTTGCAGTACAAGTTTCTTTGTGTGGCCATTCGTACCCCAGACTAAGCTCTGCAGTGCAGCACTGGAAGACTACAAGTAGGCACACATGGAGTTATTGTAATGAGTTTGGCAAAATGCTGATGCCTGAACTTTCCCATGCTAACACTCTATGCAAAATAAAAGAAAGTGTCCTGCTGAGACAATGGATTGAGGAGCAGCTTTCCCAAGACAGTGAGCACCACTGCTTGAGAAAAATTTGAAAACTGAACAAAACTGAAGACTGAACTAAACATCAGGAAACCCACCTTATGAGTTAGTCCATCACTCTTGGTAGTTGGTCTTTTTTATCTCTGTGTTCTGCGGCTGACTTAGCACGAGTGTAATAATCTTGTTTGTGGTAACATTGCTCTGGTTTGATATAAGTAAAGTTACAGAGCAGCTACAATCAGAATTACCCTTTCAGTGCACAGCAACACTGCCAGTTTTGGGCAGTGAGAAGGTGCTGCCCTTTTATATATAATTTAGATAACTAGCAGACTAAAATTTAAAGACAGAGATAGAAGTCAAGCCTTCAGTGATTCCTGCACTTAGTCAGCAGTCACCAAAATCATTAACTTAAAACAAGGCAGTCCTCAAGGGCCATGCCTCCTGCTCTCTCCTATCAGAAATTAGGTTTTTGTCTTTTTAAAAACTGGAACCACTAAGTAATTCTTCCCCACATTCAAAGTCATGGGTAATGCAAAAGTATAATTTTTTTTTCTCTAAATGCTGGCTGTAGTGAAAAAAAAAAAAAAAAACCCAAACAAAAACCAAACCAAAATTGGCTGAGTCTCTATTTATTTTCAAATCCTTAATTCTCTTCCAAAGCCTTGGGTTCCAAGTTTCTGCTAGTGCAAATTTGAGATACCTTCATCAAAGCCACCCATCACTGACTTATGCCAGGTTAAGGTTTTGGTCCCTTCATGGTTTTAATATTAAGGGTAAACCATTAGTGTCAAATCAATTCATGAGTCAATTTTACTTTTTTCTGATCTGTGATATTCTCTGTATGTTGTGTGTTGCTTTGTCAGTGTTGTTTTCTTTCCTTTTGCTGTTATTTCTGTGTCCTCTTCAAACTTTAATTCTCTGTATTCTGCATTGCCTGAGGAAGGATGTTTTTCCTTCCTCCACAGTTATCTCACACTTTGTGTTCTTTATCTTTTCACATCTATATTTTTTAGTTTATTAGTGCAAACCTTCCACACAATGGTCTGTCTCAACCATTTTTAAACCTCTTGAGCTCACTGGAGAGGACTGTGGTCTGACCTGAGTAAATAATAAAACATATAGAAAGGCATTTTTGATTCCTTTTTTACCTTCTAATGCCATGCCCTGTGTCCTCTGCCATACTGCCTGCTGGTTCTCTGGTTTCATTTAAGGCATCTGACTTCTTTCATAGCTAAATGTAGCATCAAATGCTCTTTATCACTTAATACCTGTAACAATGAAGCAACCTCCATTAAAAATACATTAGTGGAAAGGAAAACAAATGGAATTGATTTGTTTGCAATGTAATGGGTTTCCCTTGGACCATATAAAATATTTTTATATCAATTTATCCTTCTTTTTCTTTCCTTATCTGTAAAGGGAATATAATATCCTTTCAGATATTTCTTGAAGACAATTAAATATTAGCTACACAGGATATGAAATCTTTCAAGCAAGAGAAACCATTAAAAGTCATCTAATATTACAATGATTGATCACAGTTATGCTAGTGTACAGTGAACTGTTAATTTATGTATCTATTTCTCTGATTCTATTCTCCATTTCTATTTTTTCACTCTCCTGTAGTTTTACAGTTTCTTTAGCTTGATCTGGCTTCTGCAATCTCATGTATCTTAGAAGTTCAATGAACATAATTATATTTGCAAAAATCTCAGTCTGGCATAAAACCCCCCAAACTAACATGTAAAAAAAAATAATGCTGACAAGTAATGTTTTGATTACTAGGGGAATTCAGAAAAATTAAAGATTATTCCATTGAGAAATGTGTGATGAACTGTTCATCAAAATAAGTGCATTATAAGACAAATTGAGACCCAGAGGTTCACATGAAAAAGGTAATTATTTTGTTGGAATTGCTTCTGAATTTCTGTTTTATCACGTCCACTAGAATGAATGGTGAAGACTACAAGTCTTCCATGACTGGAAAACAATTTTTTCTCCTAATTTCTCAAAAAAATTAAAATGTGTGATGATGACAACTTTTGGTTTTTTTGGTAAAATAATTCTAAAGTGAAAAACTTTATTTGATAGAAATATTCAATATTTTCCCAGTAAAAACTTATTTTACAGACTAATTTTTTTAAATTTTATTTTATTAGTGGTGTTATACCCCACACCTTAAATTAAAAAATAGAACAATCAAATTCAGACATTGTAAGACTGTTTTGATAGAAGCATTTTTTCCAAAATATGCTTAAACTGGAAAATCTCTCCTTGATTTGTTGTCACCTAACTTTAGATTATGTCACATTGATTTCAGTACCTGAACTATGCATACTAGACTCCTTTTTTCATCAGGGAACAGAGATAAGGACTTTTAGAGTGCATTGCTCACAAGTTAGGACTCTGCTTTATGATGAGAGGAACTGCATCTAAATGAGAGTTTCTCAATTTATCATAAAAAAACAACCTTTCCATTTCATTATCAATTAAACACTTTTATCTTGGATAGACATGTAAAAATGTAAGTACTATGTTTCTGGAAGAGTAAAGGCTTAGAATCTGGTTGCCCCCTAATTCCTATAATCAAGAACATAGTAGTTAAAAATTTAGAATTTCCTTCTTGTAAAACTTGTACTTGCTTATGTTTTTCTCATTGGACTTTTTTTCCTGACATCAATAAATATGTTTAGATATTTGCATAGAGAATAGCTGTAAAATAAAAAAAGAGCTGAATCATGTGTATATAACATTTTCAGAAAATCTAGGTAGAAAATGCAGTGAAATAGTTTTGAACCTCCAATCTGCATCATTCTGCTTGGTCTTCTAGTAGTTATTTTCCACCAACAGTTAATCACCTACCTCACTTGCTTAATGGTCAACAAAGCATTTGCCTCCCAAGGACATAATTTCCTAGTTCAAACTGAAAAAAATGTCAGGTATTAATTTAGATAGCTGTTTAAATGCTTTAATTCTTTCTGAGACATATACAGGTATAATCTGGATTCCTCACCCACTACTTGTAATCAAGTAATTAGTAGTTAGTAATTTAGAATTTCCATTCTGAAGACCTTCTAATATTGATTTAAATGTATAAATACAGATGAGTTTATATATATATTTATGCGATACTATATAACAAAAAGGAGGAAAGAGTAGAAAAAAATATTAGGTCTGTCTGAACTGTGGTGCACTTCAGGGCTCAAATTAGATGCTTACTATTTTGGGACACAGTGTTTCAAAGTGTAATGTACATTAGCACTTCAACTCAAAAAAGCTCATTTGACTGTCTCACACAGAATGACAACTTAAGGCCTCGGATAGTCTTTCAAGAGACAGTGGGTTTGAACTCTCCTTAGCACAAGAAAACCCATGCCAATCAAAGTCTGCGGTTTTCTGAAGTGTATTGTTTAAATAAAACTCCACTCTGCTGAGCAAGGTATTCACAGACAGATTTGGCTCAAATTCAAGAAACCAAGAATGTAAAGTTTGTTTTCCCTACCTGTAAAGAACTGTATCTCTCTCTAGATGAGATGTTGTCCTACCAAGTTAGAGAAGCTGGCTGTGGTCCAAATCAAACACCCCCTGAAGACTCTTTTTGGCATCTGCACTATACAAAAATCCAAGAGTAAGACAGAAAAAATTAAAGAAGTCATGATGCTTTAGAGATCTGAAAAAGCTTGATAAAACTCATGACCTGCCTGTTTTTCTGTTTGGAATATTAGACAGAAAGTCCAGCTGTGGAGAAATCTGCTCCCAAAGGTGAATAAACCTGGCTGGTTTCCCAGGTATACATTGGAAATAGTTGCAAAGTGAAAGACTGTTTAAGATTTTTCTTACTGGCATTTATATGATTATATATTTAGAACTCTATTAACACAGACACTAATTTACTGGGAATGAACTAATCCCATTTCTCACTTTGAATTTATGATTGGTGCCAGAGATTGTAAGCTTAGTTACAGGATTTTATGGAGCAGGCAGTCTGTCATTCATACATTTATTTCTGGTGGTTATGGTCGGGATTGGTAGAATGTTTGTGAGAAGGTTAATCCCATATATTTAGCAGTAAAACAGATTGTACTAATTTCTTACAATTTCTGCTTGCTTTCTCTATACATTTTCATTGTCTATAACCCAACAAATCAGTAAGGACTGTTCTTTGAAGAAAGAATATTGTGAAAGAAAAGAAAAAAAAATAGAGGAAATAACATGGTGAGGAAGATACAGGAATTATAAAAGAATGCAATAAATAGTATGTGAGATGGTTTCTTGGTTTAGACTTTGTTTTTTCTTCTAGGAGTAGAACTCTTGTTTTGCTGCAGGAATAGTCCTTTGTCTGCACAATACAGAAGACATTCAGCACATTTAATGAATAGTTCTGAGTTTCTAGATATAACTGCTGAGGTAGATATAGAACATACTGTAATTCTCTATGAGAAATGAATAAAGTCTTTACTACCTGTAGAAACTCTGCATATAATAACACATTGTCATTTGAGGATACCTTATCATTGTGAAAAAGACCCATGAGGAAATGAAATTTGGGTTAGTAAACACATCACAAACTGTTTTGGTAATCTTAGATTTATATACACTTTGTATATAATATTTGTGTACTGTTTATATGTTTTGTTTATTGTGTCGGTGAGTTTTCATGCCTCTCCTTGAAAACTATTTGGTAGAATTCTCAGTGACAAAACACATTAATTACATGTTTAATTCTTTGTTTCTAGATCTGAGCTTTATGCTTTAAAGAGAATGTTTTGTGGGCTCAACTTGCTACTTAAAATCTCTGTTTTCCTAGAGGTTTCTGCTTTTTTCTGCTTTTTTTCCTCTGCTTTTCTTAACTCAGTCCTCCAATTCTTTGCTGATAAACCACACAGCCATGAATTAGAAGCAACAATTCACCAGGTCCTTAACAATGTCTTATGTGATGACTGTGGTCAAGTACTATTGTATCAGCACAATGTCAGGAAAAGTCTAGTTCTTTCACCAAAGTGAACTGCAAGAGTGGGAAAGTGTACTTTTATTAGATTACTAGATCATCTGTCAGTTTACTTTCTTGTATAAAATTACTTCCTAAACCAGCGCAAACCTCACATGACCATTTCTGTATTCACAGAATCATGAAATCACAGAATATGCTGAGTTCAAAGGGACCCACAAATGTCATGGAGTCCAACCCTTAGCCCTGCCATAACCTTGCCCAAGAGCCACACCATGTGCTTGAGGGCAAATAACAGATTTCAAGCCACTCATATTTAAAGCATAGTTACATACAGATATGATTTACAGAAATAAACTCCCTGTAATGGCACAACTGAGAATTAAATAGTGATATGAAGTCTAACTATACACACCTTTAAAAAACATTCTGCATTCATGAAATTTTCTGAGCATAGGTAGAAAGAATCTTTTTTATTACAGTATTGTATCTTAGCTGAGATAGAAAACTCACAGATAGTTCTGTGTATTGCATATTCCAGTCCTTCAATTCATCCCAACAGCAGAAATAAAGTTCATATTTTCCTCAAAAGTTGTTGAAGTAACCAAAACCATCTGAAAATTAGCACTCTGCAACAAACCGGGTTGGCTATATAGTGCTATATCAATATAATATAAATAAATGGCATATTATAATATAATATAAATGGCAAAATACTGTTTTAAGAACAGAAAGTTTATTGGTAAATGTTCATGAGTTCTACACGACAAAATTTCTCTAAAATGAACATGTCAGTATTTTGCATGAAAATACACTCTTGTATAGTTGATATAATATCCCATGAAATTCAGAAAGGGTTTTGAAAAAGGTTTCAAAAATCTTGTTTATCTCAACCTTAGAACAGATAGGCAAGTAAACCAGGAAGGAAGAAAAGGTCCTCAATGATTCTCTTTCCAGAGTGCTCACAATTTCCAGCTACATGATTATCATAAAAGTTCATGAGCCCAAATCAAAGTGCACATACTGGTCTGATAGTTGCAATTCTAAATTTTCACCTGACATAAAGCTCCTCTATGCACATTTACGAAATTATGAATGCAGTGGCATGGATAACTGAGATTCTTATCTGTGAGCCGTGGCAAGAAAAACAAATCAAAACGCATATTTTCAGTCAAAACAAAGACAAGCAAAAATGATAGCATGATTTTTGACTTTACCACTCCACCAGCTAACAGAAAATCTTCATTCTGTTTGGTCATACACTTATTGCATGCATTTGCTTTTTTAAACTTGTATAATATTTTGATAAATTTCCAATGTTTCCTTTGCATATGGAAATCATCATTAGTCTAATTCTTAGCAAACTTGTGAAATGGAATGCTTTATGTATTAATGCACTGCTGTCAATCAGAAGCAGTGATAATATATTAATCCTTAAATCTGCCTTTCATGAAAAACAAGAACTTCCTTACTTGAAGTTTCGGGTTAGGGTAAGTCTGGAGGGGACGAGACATGATATATAGCTTTAGAAAAGAAAATTTGAACGTATTTGAAGTTGCTCATGGCTTGTAATGTCAAAAAGAGCCCCAAGGGAAATGGATCAGTGGGCAGAGTGCAGGGAAGATGGTCATAAGCGCAGAGTAAATGAAATCTATCCTTTGGCTTCATAGTTTATCACAGTTCTGCCTGTCTGTGTTTCTCTGGTCCTGATGCTGTACAACTGCAATTCAAGCAACATTTTGTCTTTGAGGTAAATGGGAGGGGAATATTTAATCTGCCTGTTATAGTACCATAATCTGGGTAAACAATATAAAACTTGTCTCAATATTTCCTTCCTCCCTTTATCCAGCTCAGATCTTCTTTTGACAACACTGGTGTTTTTAATCCACAACACAGTTGGGAAGAATTAATATTTTGTTTTATTTGTTAGGATGTTTTAACAACTTGCATTTCTAGATGTAGGCTTAAAATCCTGAGAATTCCCAACTTCTGTTCTAAAATGACTCATCAGAAGGACTCAGAAGAGAGAGTGCAAAAAAAAGATCACATTCTTGCAATTGTTAGAAAATAATTTTAAAGAAAATGCCACTACCAATGTGTAGAGGCAACAGATTTTCAAAATTACAGTTATGTCCGAAATGCACAAATTAACCTAATTCAGCTCAAGTGAATGTCACATGAATTTTTACAATTGGTGGACAGTTTATATCTGATGAAAAGAAAGGAACAAAATACAGGCTTATGCAATGTTAATTTGAACCTTCAGGAATACAGAGAACTGATTTTAAACTCCTCAGAAAAACCTAAAGATTTGACACATGTAAATAACCCTTTATATTGCATCTTTTAAAACCTGGTGGCACAGACATACAGTCCACCAGCTTGTTGCAATCTGTTTAAGCCATATCACCCCGTACAATTACGGTCCAAATAATTTAGGTGAATATGAGGTAAAAAAAGAAAGAAAAACAGTAAAAGAAAAAGAGTGCAAGAAAGATGTGGAGAAAAAAAGGGAAACCAAAGAACTATTCTTACATCATAAGGAAGCATGATTTGAAACCTCCTTTATTGACTGTAGAGAAAGAACTACTCCCCAACTGCAGTTATGGAGGTCCATTTTGCTTAACTTTTTGCCACTGTCAGTGGGTGATGAGAGGAAAGACTTAATTTAGTTATGAATAACATTCTCCCATAGGAAGCATTAAAAGTATTAATAAATATTTATTGAATTGTATTTTCAGAAAATGTACAAGAAAATGATCTCAAAGTATATGACAAAAATCTCGTTTTGCTTATAAACAGGAAAGAGAAATGTTCTGCTTCCAGCTTTGTGTGAGACTGTATGCATACTTTTAGGACCTGAAGGTAAAGCAGCACTACAGAATTACTGTGCAGATGAATAATTTTATTCAAAAACAGAAATTTGACAAAGGTATCTGATTCTTAGCAGGGTCTTCATAATTGTGCTTAATTTATTCAAAGAGTAAAGCAATCAGTCTAAAGTCCCTATCATAAAGTTTCCAAAAATGTTAAACTTAGTTCCTTCATTGCATCGTTGTTAAATAAATGAGTTGTGCAGAAAATGTATATAATGTAAAGGGAAGGCATACTGAGAACATGAGCAAGAACTAGTTGAGAAGGCCCATGCTCGAGTCTCACCATTTAGTTTTTCTGTGTTACTGCATACTCCAAGTGTCCATCTACTTATTTGATCAGCATAGATAACTAACTTTACTGACATTAAGCTTTTGAAAGCTGCAGGTTATAAGGACACGACACAATCATGCCCTATACCAGATCAGTGGTCATTGTTCCCAACCCTTTAGAGATTATGTAACATGCTTATAATTGTATTTGTCTTGCCCATGGTAATTCCTGTGAAATAAAGTTGCTTTAAGTTGAAGTTTCTTATCCCCAAGCCTTCATCTGGTGCTGTGAGTTGGGTTGAGAAAATATCATATTCCAGTTAGTCATCTAATCATACTGTTGATGCCTAAGGTTTGGGGTGAATTTTGTGGATTTTTTGGGATTTTAGAGGTATAAGTTTCTTGCTCACATATTAAGGGGTGTTTGTGGTTGCTGAGAGGATTTTCTCAGCATTCCTGAGCTCGCTGNACCTTAATATGATTGATTTTTCTTGAGTTATGTGAAAGTTATTGATGGTCATTACATTAACTTGATTGTTTTGCTTCAAATCTAGCCACAGAATTTCATTGTTTTATGAACTGCTAAGATGTCTAACTTTTTTTAATGCCTGTTTGGGTGTTTTTGTTGGGTTGTTGTTTTTTGGGGATTTTTTTGCTAGATTCTCATTGAGCTGTTCAAAATTTCAGGAGGGGAGAGGAAAAGACATAGATGAAAAGGATCTGGGTCCAGATGAGCCTATTGCAAAAATAATAAAATACCTTGATGAGATAAAAGTTTGTGTGCTAAGACCGCTCTTAAGAGACCTTTGTCTGAGGTCCTAGAGTCTCCTTCTGTATCACTTAACTGAAATCAGCATTAGCAACAGGAAGGTATGCATATTATAGGCATGATCAGGACAAAGCCTGTGGTGCTGTGGAGAGGCTTACAATAGAAGGGATTGGAGGGTGGTTTGGGAAGATAATGCAGAAATGATACAAAGGCCCGTAGAGACAAAAGAAAAATTATTTAAGTTTAAAAGGAAACTCTTCTGGTCTGATTTGGGTACTGGCATGAGGTTTTTCTGACAAGAAAAGTGTGGACAAGCAGCAGCACCACCCCCCAAAAGACTCTGACAAACAACAGCTCTGTTTTACTCTTTTGTTCAGAGACGTATTTTCTCAGCTAACTCTACCACTGGTGAAAGTTGCCAGATTTGCACTCAGACACCAAAAGTCTCTATTTATTCACCTAATAGGTAAAACACAATCAGTAGTTCAGTGTGCTGCCTTCCACACAGACAGACTGAAAGGCCAGGCTGTTGTCCTGAAAAACCTTAGCCATGGGAAAGAAAAATGGAGGGAATGTCTGTCTCTAAAGAGTAAGCAACACTTGGTTTTAGAGACATGAGATTTTGAAATAGACCACAGGCTGAGAGACATGACAATCACTTTTCTTAAATGAGCTAGCTATTGTGTAAATACTTTAAAAGAGATGGAGTGACTTCTTCAGCAGCTGTGTCTTATTTGTATGTTTTTCTGAACAGCAGTAAACTTACAGATTTGATTATTTCTCAAGCCCCTGTCCATAAGTCATGGGGAGTTCTTTCAAACAAACCACTGGTCATTGCTGAAAGTACACTACTTTAAATGACTCTGCATTTCAGGATGGAGATCAATGTGGATAAGATGGAGGAATACAAGGAAGTGGGAAATTAAGTATAAGAGAGAATATTAGTTACATGTTGATAAGAAAATGAGAGCAAAGACAGAAAATAAAATAGGGACAAATATCAGCAGTTACATAGATCCTGGATTTTACTCTAAGTATGGTAATAGATACGCTATAATTGAGGGACAATACAAAAATAGTATGTGACAGGCAGAGACAAGAACTACTGGGTCTGACAGGCAGAGTGAGTAAAGTGCAAAAAAATCTAACCTTACAGCAGTACGTTCGATTCTCTGCTCTGAGAACAACATCTTGGCATCACAAGGAAGGCTTATAAAGGTGCAGAGGGATAATATAACATTTCTCTCACTCAAAAATCTTGTACAAATCAGGTCGCCTTCTCTGCTTGCCGTTCTGTCATCTTAGTAGAGAGAGGGGCTTTTGTAAAGTAGGAACTTGAATAAAGAAGGGACAGGGTGGCCTACAAAACCTAGTTCTCCACATTTGCTGTGTCTTTATTATAGTATATTTTAAAACCTTTATCCATGGTCTGAAGGAAATGAAGGAGTATGCTCTTGTCAAGTTTGCAGATGACACCAAACTGGATAGGTGGTAGGGGGAGAAGTGGAGGAAAGGTTCCACACCAGTATGTTCAAAGGCAGGGCTGCCATCCAGAGGGACATAGGCAGGCTGGTTGACTGGGTCTCACTGAAACCTTATGTTATTCTGCAAAGGAAAGCGCAAAGTCCTGCATCTGGGAAATAATAACTGTGCCATTGATAGGATAAATCCACAGTTTACAAACTGGGAGTGGTGTGGCTAGTGATTGTCTCTGTTGAAAAGGCCCTAGGGATCGTTGTGGACAGCATGAGGCAGCAGTGTGTCCTGTTATACTTAGAACAGACAAAAAATTAGAGACACAAAACTATACAGTGTATTACAACATTAATATAGAAATAGACTTCATATAAAGTCATCAGAATACTAAAGACATGCATATGGGTCTTATATGTCTGCATATAAGACAGAGAAAAACTCAACACTGATCTCACTGGGGAGAATAATAATTTGTGTTGTACTTCACAGGGTGAGACTAGTTGTTCTAGTCAGCACAAGAATAGATTTTCTGGGAGTTAAAATTCAGATTGAATTTATCAAAAGAAAATATTAATTGAAATCAGGCAGATGGTGCAGGAAAGATGGTTAGAATGCTTCCCTTCCTTTGTTTATGAAACCTATGAAACTGTGGCTCTGTATCTGAATGCATGCTCAATTACTTGAACTTAGCAGAGCACCATAGCAACCCCTTCAGAAAAAAGTATAGGAAAAAGTAATGCCCTGGAAAGACTAAACAAATGAGTGGAATTTTCACCTCTCACAGCCCTGAAAGCAAACTCTAAAGTAAAAATAAACCTACAAAATTACTAGCACAGTGTAGTGACAAAATAGGATCTTCCAGTGAACCAACCTGTTTTATTCTTTATTCTTGATCAGTTGCCAGAACCCCCTGCCTGCTCCATAACTAAATGCATTTAACTATATAACTGTTAACTGTCACGAGTCTTCATTTTACCTGCAAAAGGCTTACAAAGTCCATTAATGAAAGTGTGGGTTTTAGGATATGCAACGTGAAACTTAAATTTAACACTAATGTTATTGCTAGCATGATGAGTTATATTGTCCGTAGGATAAACCTGAGCTCTTCATTCACAGTCGTCTTCCTATCTTTTGGTTTTTGCATGCATAAGTAATAAACACTTTTTTTTCATCAAAAGTTGTCTTTAATGTCTACTTAAATTATTTCCAGCTGCTTGCTATGCACATTGAAGTAAATATGTTCTGTATACCCACTCCACTATACAATTCCTCACCTTACCCTGTAGAGGTCAAACATTCTAGCAGTAAATCAAACATCGAGTTTCCAAGTTGCCTAACATGGCTTGCAGTCAGATAATACATTAACCTGTAATCCTTGTTTTATCGCATATCAATATCGTCTACCTTAGAGGCCATTCATCTCTATTAACCACAAAATATCAGATGTATTAATGATTTTATCTTCATGCCGTTTGAAATCTTGACCCAAAAAAACACGTTCAAGAATGACTGTGAAAGTTTTAACAATACCAAAAATATGCTTTTCTTAACCATTTTAAACTAATTCACTTTAAGCAGAAGTATTTTAATTGCAATATACCTTTCATTTTTAAACTATCTAGTCATATATTTTTTCACAGGTGACTTGACTTATTTAGTGCAAAATATAAACCTGTTTTAGAGATTAAAAAGGTTAGTATAGCAAAAGAGGCTATTGTCTATCAATTTACTGACTCATTCAGTTAAAAAGTTAAAAAAATTGAGGAAAATTAAGCAACAATTTTATTTTAGGAAAATTAATTCGGAGTATCCAGCTAACACCTGTAATCTGAGCAACTGAACAGAATCCTGGAAAGCTGTATTCTATTTCTTTGGTTGGCATGGATAGCTGAAATGGAGCCATTCCTTAGTGTTTAAGCCAAAACAGGTTTCTCATTTCTGCAGTAGAGGCCTTGGCAGTTTGATTTGCTGCAGTGGCAAGCTGCTGGTGCCACAAATGAAAAAGACTATGCTCTGAACACTTCGTAAGCTGTAAATTGTTAAGTGTACAGGCAAAGAATGTCTAGACATCTCTACCTGAACACTTTTTGACTACAATCTCTCCTTGCATTGAATTTTTTTCAGAAAAAAAAGAAAACCAAACATTTTTTCTCTGCTGTTTCACACAAATAATAAATGCATAAGGTGAAAGAGATATTGAAGAACCATGAGGTTCTGTGAAGGAAACTACAGCTTCATAGTTAACTAACTTGATAAGGAAATTAATAGGACTCTAATGTGTAAAAGGCTGAGTAGTGTGCAGTAAATGAGTCATAAGGCCAATATAAAAAAAAAAAGATAAAAACCCATACAAAATTGCTTAGAAGGTTGTGAATACCATGCAAAGGACAGGTATTACACACTTTGAATCAGAAATTCTGTTGTACTGTATTCTCACAAGAGAAGCAGAACAAGATTCTCTAATCAATCTTAATTATTGCGTTCCACTTCTGGAGTGCCTGACATATGGTATTCTCTTTCACACAGACTGGCTTATGTTGTAGTTCAAAAGCAATCTATAGATGTCAATTCCCTATGTGTAATTCCTGGTTCAAGAACCAAAGCCTGCATCAGAGTCTCAATTGAGAAAGAACAGGAATAAAAAAAAAGCACTTTTATTCAGAAAATGGTGCCCACTGATTTGCAAAGTCTAAACATGTTAGTGCTTATGTTAAATGGTAGTAAATATGGAAATGAGACTTGGGAACTGCAATATTTAATCACTATGTATCTACGCTACACTTTTATCTAATAATCACATCAGTTTTTTTCAGCACTCAGAATCCTTCTGAATGTTTGTATTCATATTTGTGCAATACCTTTAAATATGTATATGGTACATGGAACGTGGAACTCTTTTTTCCAGGTCCCAAAATCTGACTATCTAAACAGCCATTGCTAGAGTGGTTGACTTTCACTTTTAGTCTTCTTGCTCTTAGTTATTTCAGAAGCAGCAGACACATATTTTATGGAATTTATTAATTTCAGCTTTAATGGATATCAGATTTGTCGAGAACAGGCACCCCTGGGTAGCTCTCAAATTGTATTATAGAATAAATATCATGTTTGACTAAGACATGATTGGAGTTTGTTTGGATCATTTTGCTTTCTAATATCAGCACACAAGAGGGACACAATTTGTAGACACTGGTGTGACAAATCTCATAGCAGAATGAAAATTGTAGGGTTTATCCCTTACAAAGTCTCTTGCAACAGTAGGAATAATTAGGAGCTTAAGAAAAGAAAAGAATTATTTAATATGGTAAGAGTGGGGAAAACAAATAGCATATGATTAAGGCAGTGTCAGTCCATTTTATTTTAAAACTTTGATGAATGATTTTTATTAAGAGTAGAAAAGTTTTTAAACAACTGAAAGGTTGTAGGGGAAGTACAATGGTATTCATCTGTAATGTAGAAGCTATAAAAGGTACCTGAATTACTATTGTTTTTTACAAAGAAGAGAGTAAACATAAATTGTTTGCAGATTGAAATGTTTAGGAATTAAATAATGAATGACATTTGGATTAGTGGCACCTCAAGTCTCTTGAAATTCTATTCTATTGAGAGTCTGTTGAGTTCTTGCCATGTGTCTGGTTTATGCATTGTGATTCACCTGCAGCTGTGGAGGCCTTCAAATGTGTCATTATGTTTTTCCTTTGCGTGATCAAGTGAAAAAAACTACTCCACTTTACTTAAAACAAAAACTTTTAAACTTGTGATAAATTATGTCTTCTACTAGGTCTTGATAATATGGATTTATGAAACAAAAGAAAAATTCCATTTATAAGAGGTCAGCTAGATAGCTATGTCCAAATCAGTCCCTTAAAATATTTTTAAGGAGCAACACTAACAGAACCGAGAATCTTTGATTCTCATTCTGAAAGTTGTCAAGTGATACATATTAACCTTTTTAGTGTGGTGGACAAATCCCTCTAAGGGTTGACATAGGTATTATTTTTCTTTCCTACTTTTTTTTTTTATCCCAACGTAAATAGATTTTCTTAAATGTGGAATAAAACGGAAAAAAAAATCGCATGTCTCAGAAAAAGAATCTTCTTTTTCCCTTGCATTTCCTGCTTCTGTAACATTTATCTTTCCCAAATAGAAGGCTGTCTTCTAGGAGGGCTTAGCCAGAGCTCAGAACTAATCAATCTATGCAGATAGCAGGAGTCTTTTGAAGTGCATGGTAGGATATGATTTATATTTATATTGAGCTACTTCTGTGTATTCATTCCGTGTGTGTTAAATATGTGTCATGTGCTTGGAAAAAGTTCTTTGCTCTTTAGAATTGCTGCTGATATGAAGGTTAGGTACAAATACCCATGCTGAATTTCACATTCACATGAAACAAAAAGAAAGAGGAAAAAAAGAAGTTAGCTTGTGCTTGTGTTCTCTTCTAGGCTAGTTTAGTTCAAAAATCTTCTAGTCTTTTCGACAGCACTAATAGTCTTATCCTTTATAAAGCCACCCTAAATTATGCTTTATTTGAGCTGAAGAAAAACAAAACCACCTGAATAGCCAAATGGGAAAATTGTTGAAAAGTTTATTTTAAAAATGGTTATATTATTAGCAGTAGTGGTAGTATTAGATAGGGTGATCAATTCATGCCACTTGTCAAAATATACCTTAGGACTGTATAAACGTGTAAATCACCAAGAGGCCAGATTCAAAAGAGCCCATTCAAATAGTGTGACCTAAATTAAACTTGTTGCGTTCCAGGAGGACACAGAGTTCTTCATATACAGCTCCAGTTAGAGAGGTGGAATGACTGAATGACAGTTTTGTACCAAGTTATTCAAGCCCACCTAGCTTCTTGGCAAAAAAAAAAAAAAAA
>WBMV01007323.1:567286-614373 GCA_013396655.1 Campylorhamphus procurvoides
GTATGGTAGTATTTGGTAAATGTGAAATATGTTTGCACCTAGCCTAAGGATCAACAGTGACTGCATTTTGTGTGAATTTTTATATAGTCTGTGCATCATGTGTGCGTTTCCCTCTTAACAGCAACAAGAGTTTATATATATAACAAGAGTCTATATTTATAAAGGTTTTTTTGTGTGGATTTGAGGCAATGAGAGAAATTTTCAAGATTTATGTTAGCAGCAATTTTTAGAAGTCAAATATATTAGGATTTTGAGACTAATTTTTTAGATTAAAACTCAAATTTTAACTAAAAATTATACTTAAAGTATCTACTTAAAATCATTAGAAATATTTAGTATTTCATGTAGCTGTGATTTCTTAAAAGTAACAATAACAATTTGAAAAAATTCACACATTTTTATAAACCAATTAAAAATAATAAAATTAGAAATATCCCATTTTTAGTAGGAAGTTGAGACTGTCTAAAACATTTTGCTGTATTTATCTATGAGATGACAAGTTACCAAAAGAGATTTCTTTGCTTTCTCAGTCTAAAACAGAGCTTATTATTGACAGTGATTGAGAACATTTCTCTGTTGTTTTCTGATTTTTATTTCATACCTTGTGTGGAAAGAGATTAGAATTGAAAACAGGCTTTTAATTTCCCATTTAATAATCTTGGGTAAGACTAATAAGCATTTACCCTGTACACTTTTGTCACATTCTCAACAAATACACACAATTCTGCATTACATCTTGAAAAAAATTTTGTTAGCCATTTATCTATATATTGTGGTGTTGCTGTATTTAGCTACCACCATTTGTATTGTCTTTTGGTACAGGATATTTTAAGTTCTTCTCTCCTTTTCTTTTAAACTTTCTTTCATTTTGCTTTTTCTATTTCTAACTCCTTCTCACTTTCCTTCCCACCACCACGTGCACTCTCCCTATTATCTCTCTGTCTCCCTTACTGCAGTTGATAACCAACATGTACTTCCATCTGTTCAGAAAGAACAGAGGCCAGACCAGATGTGACCTGTGATTTACCAAATGGGACACGAACACGAGGAATGCTGTCTGCCATCTGTTGATGCAGAAACCAGTAGAGCTGGACTAGCATTTCAGCAGAGCTCTCCCACTGAGAAACTGCAAAGAAAACTCATGTGTTTCATTTTTGTCTCCTCTTCTGACCTGACAGTTCCTCTGTATGAAGAGTGTTTTGTAATGAAGCTGTAAGAGTTTACATCTAAATGGCTGTGCTCTAGGGAAAATAAAAGAAGGCTTTTTACAGCTTATGATTTATATTTCTGCCAGAAATAGAAGTACAGAGATGATGCTGCTCTCTAAGCAAACTGATATATGAAGCTGCTCTCTGAAATGGATAGGGCAAACATAACCCTGTTTTTAGTTCTTGTCCTCTCCCCTTCTCTTCAGTGCACATGAAAGGGTCCTGAGAGTGCTGAAGGAAATGAAGCAGGTGTTAGTAACAGTTACCAAAAAAGATCCTTGTCTCCACTTCATTCCACTTCCAAATTACCCCACAAAGGAACATCTGGTTTCTGTTCTAAAAGAGGAAACACACGTCATAGAGGGTGATCCTTATGTGTGATCTAAGAGGATCTTTGGTATATTCTTAAGCACTGATGCAACTTCTAATGTACGAGTTGAAAACACAAGGTTGATTGTTCAAGGCTTGTCAATTCAAAATGTAGCTGATGGGATACTGGGATGCAAGGCCATTCATATGTGGGAACATTTTTAAATTTAGCATACTAATGACTTCAGCTGAATAGCACCTGACAACATTTCTAAGGTCAGGATCGCTTTCAGTGCTTTTCTGTGGTTTATGTAAACCGAAGCGCTATAAAACTAGAAGAAATGTATATCTATCCACTTCTTTTCCCATAGTTTGAGATGAAGAGAAGTGGACTGAGTAATTCACTTCCAGAAAACAGTTTTCCACCTCCAAGAATTGTCTACAGGCAGTTTTATTATACTGCTATGAATTCCAAATAATATATTCTCCATCTGTGCTGCTACCTAAAATTTTTGGCTTAAAATTTATGGTTTTGAATATTGTAGCTAGAGGAATCATAGATTTTAAGTTCCTTGAAAATAACTTTGTAATCCTGTGTGAAGACTGAATGTAATGTTCCACCTTGATATGGTTATTCCTTTATCACTATACTAGCAGTTTTACAATTAGCAAATCCTGAACATTGTATTTTTTAAAATTAACAAGTAAAATCATATTCAGAAAAGATAGAAAGGTCCCAGATCAATAAATAATGCTTACAGCAACAATGTTTACCGGTTTGTTTGTTTGTTTTTTTTCCCCTGATGTTACTTCCATGTCCCTAAATGATTAGGAGGTTTACAGCAAGTTCAGATTTGATACTCAATTATTCATCCACCCTGTTCAGGAGACATACATCAAAATGATTGACTTCCTCTTTGTACAGTGTAAGAGGAGATGTCAGGTGGGTGTGAGGGGGAAGCTAAGCAGCTTTCTTCAAACTGTGATAAGCCTGTTTCTAAGTATATTTTAAACTGCTCACCTGTGCAATCTCCCAGCTTCTGTCTTGTGGGTTATTTTGAATCTCAGTGGTTTCTCTGGTTTTATATGGGTTTATTTTTTTTTTTTTCATTGTTTCTTTTTTTGTCTCTGGCACTAAGAGCAGAATGCTTGAAATGCTGTTTTTACCAAAAGATAAATCTGCTTGCTTCTGCCCTATTTCTTTGTTGATAGGCAGTGATCAGTCATTAGCAAGCAGACTGTCAAAGCAACTTTAGCAAAGACAAAATCTTTTCCAAATGGGAATGAATGGTGTAAAGAAAATGATCTTTTCATATTCTCAGCTCTCATAATGTATGGTAATTTGTCTGTAGGAAGGGTTGGGAATCAATTAAGCATGAATGATGTATGGAAAGGTGGAATGTGACCTTAACAAGTTGTCTTGTCTTTTGTCTTGATGTTTCCATCTGTTTTCTGCAAAAAAATGTTCTGATAATGTGGTAAAAGGGTAGATATGATTTCCGAGGGAACAGTTATGGTCCACTATCTTCCCAGACCCAATAAGTTTAATCCAAGTTGCCTGGGAGGTAAGAAGTCATAAAATATTTTATCTGAGGCAAGTGCAAAAATACTCATAAACTCAAAGGTTAATCACTGCACCAAAAGAACAGATGAAGGAGACAAGGCAGTTTTATGTGCCTCAGTGTGATGTCCTTATTAATCATGATGCCCATTTGCTTTAAGTATGCCTCATGTATTTTCTTTTGAAAGCCAAATGGATAGACAGAGAAAGAAATAGAAGACTAGTACTATCACATGCTAAACAGTTCTGCCTTTCTTGTCTTGTGTGTTCAGGGAATTGCATTAAAACCCAAGCTTCCTCCTGTGTGAGTTGTCACAGATAAGAAAAGAAATTTCAAAGATTGTTGGTTAAGAGACATGAGTGGCCAAACTGAATCAATATGATGTGAATGGTCAGACTATAAATTGGTGGGGGGGGGGGAAATGTCTGGATGATTAGGCTAAGGGTAGGGGTTAAGGGTTCAGATTTGGACAGGTATCCAGTTACAAGGACATTTCTTATGGGGACTGTAGTGGCATCAATACTATTTAAAATCATCATTAGCAGCCTGGACAGTAGGATAGACTGCATTCTCAGCAGGTTCATGGGTGACATTAAGATGCCATTGAGGAGACAGCCTGAAGAAATGGGCTAGCCGAAACCTCACGGAGCTCAGCAAAAACAAATGCCTTGTTGTACCAGAGGCGGAGTTAGTCCATGTAACAGTGCATGCTTGAGGTGACTGGCAGGAAAGTAGCTTTACATAAAGGATGTGGCAGTCTCAGTGGGCAAAATCTGTGCATAGATCAGCGCTGTACCCTTGCACCAGTGAAGGCTAACCTCAGGAGTGCAGTCAGTAGGTCAAGAGGACTGGTTATTTCTCCTCCTTTGGCACTTAAACATCAAATTTAGAGCATTGTATACAATTTTAGGCTTGTCAGTACAAGACATTGGCAGACTAGAACAAACCAGTGGAAGGCCATTAAGATGTTTAAGGGGTCAAAGCACCTGATATATAAATAGAGTTTGTTCAGGCTAAAAAAAAAGAGAAGATTAGGATGAGATCTAATGCCTGTTTAATCAGAGGATAAAGAAAAGACTATCCTTGGTGGTGTTCATCAAAACCACAAGAAGCAATGTTGCAATAAAGGAAATTCAGAGTAGATTAAAACAAAACAAACTATTTCTTCCTCATAAGAGTGCTAAAGCACTGGCACATACCGTGTGGAAAGATTGTGAAGTGTCCATGCCTGGAGATCTTCACAACTTTACTTGGAAAGGCTCAAAGCAACCTGATCGATTTTCATATTTATATTCAACTTAGCAAAGAGTCCTGCTCTGAACAGACAGTAGACTGGATGACTTCCAAAGGTCTAGTGTAAACTGCACAAGTATTCCATTACTCAGAGACTCCTTTCCATTCTTCCTGTAAGATGGTGTTCAGAGCACATGTTCATATCTCTTTCCTACTGAAGTGTAAGACTTTTTTTTTTTTCTGATGATAATGATTACTTTATTAAAACTAGCATTCTAAGCTATAACATCAATAGTAAATAGACTGTGCAATGTCAAAGGCTGCCTGAAAATCTAACATAAAAGTAAATAAAATACAAGGGAAAACCCCCAAACAAAACAAAGGATGATTTTGTCTTACTGACAGACAATAGTATTTTCAATACAAATAAAACAACTACTATTGTATTAATATCTTTTTCAAATGAAGCTCTGAATGGCAAGACTATTTCTCAATTTGAGACCCTTCTGATTCACCTTCAAATGACAGCTTTGTGTGGATGTTTCATAACAATAGAATCAAACTAAAGAGTTATGTCATGATCCTGACTTTCTACTTTTCCGTGTATGGTTAAAAAAAGGTTTAGCTACCTCTTTTTGTTTTTCTGCATCTTAGTGGAAAACCTGAGAAAAATTTGGTATCTGTACTGTGTAGCATTCAGGATATATCTAACCTAAGTTCAGGCTGTTTTCTCCGAGAGAGCACAATCTGCCCTTTTGTGTCATGTAGTTACTGTAAACAGCCATAGGCTATTTGAAAGAAAATGCATTGAGAATGATTTTATATTTTAATAGAACCATTGCAAATAGCTCCATACTTTTTTTCTCCTTATTTTTTTTCCTTTTGATTTTAGTAATATTTTGCCCATGTACCAGAAAAAAATGTTATTTATTTCCCCCAATATGAGGAAAACACGAGATTAGGTCTAGTTTTCGACACTGGCCTGGAACAGGATTTGAGTTACAGCAGTTCATAAATGACTTCATTTACATTTTATGCTGCCACATCAAATGAATCCAGCAACCTCTTTGGGGAAAGACTAGAAAATAATCTCAAACACATTACCTAGCTTATTATATTTTTGACTTTGTGGTTCAATGTCATAATAATAAATTGAAAATACCAAATCAGAATGCTTTAATTTGCTTTAATTTTAAAGAAATATTTTGAACTGCAAATTTCAAGAGTCCAATAATGATTTTTGGAACTAAAAATGCATAGAAAAATGGTTCTCATAGAAACGGAAATTAAAAAATGAATTGATTGAAATGAAATTTGAGAGGTTTACTGAATATAACAGTCACTTCCCAAAGTCTGTGGATAGAAAATAAAATATTTGTTGGTGTTTTTAATGTCAAGTCTATGCAGTTCTGACAGTGTTAGAAATTACAGATCTTTTCATATTAGCAATGACTATCAGAAAACACATTTAAATAATTTCACTTTTTTAACAAAATATAAACAAAATTTTATTTAAACTTAAGGATAGAAACCTTAGAGAAACAAAAATATTCTTTTTCATATTTAATTAAAAGGGAGAGAAAAGAGAAATTTTATATATCCATCTTTGGGAGAAAACCAAAGCAAGAATTACAGAGCCAAGAGAGAGGGCAAATATACTTAATACTGTATTCCAAATCAATTATTTATACGGATAACTGAAGTTGAACAGTGTAGTGGTGGATTCTCATCAGAAATCCTCTAAAAGTGGATTTATAAAGGAATTCTTCAAATATGTTTCTGTTCTAAACTAAGCACTAAGTACCATTTTAGAAAAATGAAGACGTTTCCAAGAGGCAATTACTCTGGTTTGCCTTGGAGTTAATTCAAGATAATCCTAACCCATACTTTAGGCTTGACTGAGTTTCCCTTTGGAGATCCATTTCTGATTTTCTCTCTATTGACTAGAAAAGCAGGCTGGGTGATTATCAGGCTAGACAGCCTAAATTAGGTGAATGGGAATATATCTCCAGTGCTGTTTAATCTGGTTTTCATTTACTTACATTTATAGTCAAACTTCTCTGTGATCAGAAAACAATCTTGAGCCAGTATGACCTTTTCCATATGCTGGACATTAATTTAATGTGTATTAATGGTACAATCAACAATTTTTGAACTGTTCTAGCCATTAAAAGGAAGATGTTCTGAAGTTTAAGGCTCTGAATTCACATTCAGGTCTGACTGCAAATTGTCAGCTATGCAATATTTTCTTAATACAACCTTCAAAAATGTGCTTACCTTCAATTTAAGGATATTAACTTTGAGTCAGGAATATTACCCATTCATCTCCTTAAAACTTAGGCTCAGACTTCAACTGTGTATGAAGCAAAGATTTTATGAGTACCCAGATCCTATGAACTCAGTGGTCTTGCCTCTGAGTTTGAATGAAAGGTCTTCTTCTTCACAGAATACAAATAATAAAATCATTATGAAAGAAAAAATGCATATCTAGTAAGTAACAACATTTTAATAGAAAACTATGGCCACTTAAAATGAACATAAAATGAAAATCACTATTTAACAACTAATTTTTGTAGAGAGATGGCTGGCAGACAAGGGACATGGACGAGGTATTGCCAACCTGGGCCTGGTGGAAACAGAGGACTAAGCATGACTGACCCAGCCAGGAACTCTGCTGAAGAAGAAGCAAGCCCTGATACAAAAGCATAAACAGAGTGCCTGTGCCAGGAGCAAGAATGTAAACTGAACACAACGCAGAGATTGGCTTGTGGACAGTGGGGGCAGGCCAATTAGGATAAGACACATACTGAATTTTGTTGCGTGCACAAGCCAGGACACTGTAATTGTAGAAACGCCGTTAATAAACTGAGCTAACCCAAATTGGGTTGTCTCATTGCTCCATAAGCCCGCCTCCAACAAATTTTGACTACAAAGAAATTACTGCACAGTTACTAAATATATTAATAACTTAGCGTAAATTTCTCAGAATCAGGGAGATTTTCTAGATTTTTTTTTGCCAAAGATATTATTTTTTTTCTAAAATGTCGCTTTGTGCTCATTATCATCAAGCAAAGAAATATGGACTTGTAAACTCCTGTCTGAAAAATTTGGCTTGCAAGTGTCAACGTTTATCCATAGAATTAAAAACTGATAACATCATCAAATTTTGTTTTGCCCCCACTGCAGCCTTGCAGGTAAAGCTCAGTTCAGTAAAATGTTTTCTGTTGGTAATGATATTTTTAGTTTTTCAATTAACTGATCATCAATTCCCTCTTATTTTTTAATTTTTTTTAATCTCTTGGAATATACTTATCTGTTTGTGCAAACTAATCATTTTGTGCTGCCTAGTCACAAAGATAATTGAATTACTACTGTGCTGTCACAAATATCTGCCTCATACATGCCATCTTTCCTGTATAAACCAGGCTCTAAGATTCCTCTCTTTGAGAATGAAAAAACAGTAGAGGAAGCCTGAGCCTCCACTGGCAGTGTGGGGTACTACTGTCTTCATTCTTTTAGAATTTATTTAATATGAACTTTTTATTTTAATAAATTTAATTTAATTTATTTTAATATAAACTGTGATTTACAGACTAAATCACAGAATCATAGAATAGTTTGGGTTGGAAGGGACCTTTAATGGTTGTCTAGTCCAACCCTTCTGCAATGAGAAGGAATATCTTCAACTAGACAATGTTGCTCAGAGCCCTGTCCAGCTTGTCCTTGAATGTTCCAAGGGAAGGGGCATCTACCACCTCTCTGGGCAACCTTTGCCAGTGCTACAGTACCCTCAGAGAAATTTCTTCCTTTGTTTGAATCCAAAATCTTAAAACCATTACCCCTTGTCACTGTGGACCTTGGTAAAAAGTCTCTCTTCGAAGTCTTATGAACTTCCCTTTATGAACTTTCCTATATGAAGTTTCCCTTTTATATATGGAAAGGCAACAGTGAGTTCTCCCTGGAGACTTCTTCAGGCTGAACAAACTCAACTCTCTCATCCTGTCTCTACAGGAGAGGTGGTCCAGCCCTCTGTACATTTCTGTGGCCCATCAGGTCTTTCCTGTACCTAGATCCCAGACCTGGATGCAGTACTGCAGGTAAGTTCTCAATATTTATGTCAATCATCTTAATGACATATGGTGAGGTACTTACTAGCAGTAATACATGCCATTATTCCAGCTCTAACAGTAGTATCCAGTGAGAAACCAAGTTATGGCTGTGTCGTGGTTTAACCCCAACCAGCAACCAAGTACTACACAGCCATTTACTTACTCCTTCCTACAGTGGAATGGGGAAGGAAATAAGAAAAAAAAATGGTAAAACTGAACTGAGATAATGTAAACAAAATAATTGGAAAAAGAGACAGAGGAATAAACCCCAAGAAAGATAAGTGATGCACAATATTATTGCTCGCCACCCATTGACTATTGCCCAGCCCATCCTTCTCCTTCAGCCATTAGACAATTCTGGCCAGGTCCCCCAGTTTATATACTGGGCATGATTTACTATGGTATGGAATGTTCCTTTGTACAGTTTGAGTCAGCTGCCCTGGCCGCGCTCTGTACTGACTTCTTGTGTACCTGCTCACTGTCAGAGCTTGGAAAACTGAAAAGTTCTTGACACAGGATAAACACTGCACAGCAACAACTAAAACATAAGTTTTTACTCAACATTATTCTCATACTAAACCTCAATCAGAGCACTGTACTGGCTACTAGGAAGAAAATTAATTCTATCCTAGCCAAATTCAGAACATGTTGACTGCATCTATAGAGAGATGATATTCCTACCCCTGTACCCACTATTAACATGATTTTCACAATACTAGCTCTGTCTGAAGGGAATAGAACCCAGAGTACTTACCAAAACTGTCATCTTAAATTTGAAAAATTCTCGAGTAAGTTGTTGAAGCAGCTGTCATTGCTCTGTCAAAGGGAGATGTCCTGTATTTCAAACAGGAATTGTGAATGCCTTGATAAATGAGGGTATGGCCAGAGTACTTTGGGGGTCCATTCTGATGAATATACATTTCTCAATTACCACCTCATTTCACCTCTTTTCAACATCCTCTATTCTTCCCTTCCTGGCTGTTTCATTTGTGGCCTTCATACAGTCCAGATTTTACACCTTCGATCATGACACAGATGATATTTGGAATGATTGTTGTTAACTTCCATAAAACTTCAGCTTTTTTGTTGTTTCAGAATCTCCAGAATACCCATCTGCCAAATGATATATCCATAATCAAATGGATTTTCTGGAGGTGTATTCTGTCTTAAACAATTTTGCGTGTGTGTGTGTGTGTGTGAGTTGATAATCAAATCTACAATACTAAAACCTTGAAAGTAAGACCTGTTCCTTCCATTAAATAGAAACATTGAGCTGCTGTTAATGGGACAGAGCTTCAGATGCTGGCCATTATACAATCTCAAATTATAGACACCAGAAGTCATATTTTCAGTTTACAAGACTAATGTTTGTTCCCATTTGAGCAATAAAATGAGTAATGGACACCTGAAGCATTCGGTTATGGCTGAAATTCTTTCAAAGTGTAATTTCTAATAGTCAGGACTCAAACAAGTTTCATTTAGAATTATAATATAGCAGTTTTATATAAGACATTTCAAAGTTCAACTGAATTAGTAAATTCCACTTTTGGTAATGATAAATCAAATTAAGGGGGTTTATTAATTGCCTTTAAAGTTTTGAAGCAATGTGCAGCAATATACATGTAGCATCTGGACTTAATTCACTAGTACTGGGATGTCAAGTGATGCTTTCTACATCTTTCAAGCTGCAGTCACACCACTTCCCATATTCCAGCATCTTGTTACTATATTCATACTAACATAGAATTAATCATGACTTGAGATTCAAACAGACATTCTTCGTGAACTCTGAACAGAAATACAAAACTATCTACAAGGAGTTAGGCCACTTCTTTTTCCCCACAGCAGACTACCCAAGGGTTTCTAGGATTTAGATATTTGAAAGACTTGTTAGCAATAAAACCACCTCCCGTGTTACATCTCATTTCATAAGAAGTAATATTTTCAAAATGCCTGAAACTTTAAGATCTAAGTGCTCACTCATATACATTAGGTGGGAAATTCTTTTAGTATATTCTGTTCTCCTGGTCTTGAATGGACATTTGCATGGTAGTAAAAAATGGAAACTTGTTGTTAAGCAACAGAGGTGTAAACTGTGGCCATGAGGGTAAATGATATCAGGTACTACAGTTATTATTTTTTTCAATTAATTAAAATCTAGCATTTTTTGTGAGTCCATTACACAATTTTCAAGCAGGTCAAGCAAAGACAGATGTTGAAGAAATACGGATTTAAGGGCTATCTGTACCTTACTTTCAGTGCGTTACTGTATCTCTTTCCTTAGGCTATGCTTTGCCATGAAAAGAAATGTCTTGTTGATCAAGCAGCTGTGAGAGTTTGGCTCGTCCCTTCTCAATAGCTCTTGATCATTTATACATGTACCTACAGCACGTAAGGATGAAGTACACATAAAAACTACAGAATAGCTTTCCTCATGCTCATGATTTCTTTAAGAAGATTTTCTTATGTTTCACAGCTTTTAAGTACTGTTTTGTCTCCATTTCTTCCATACCGTTTCCCCCCCTCCCCCAAGTTTTACTTTCCCACCTGGACTGTATTGTCTTGTTTCAGTCTTAGAGATGAATTACCAACAATGAGCTGAAGGAAGATATTTTTGTTCCTGGAATAGAGAGTCAAATCTTTCCTCTTACTGCATGGGAGGTGTTGCTATGGAGTGCAATCCTAACAGAGCTTGCTTGGAAGTATGAGACAGATCTAGTCAGTAGTTTGGTTTAAGAATATGGATGTCTTATTTGCCATCTCCCTTCATTTTCCTTTATCAGTGAAGTTTAATGTGCAAATATTAATTTACAGTATACTCTAGGTATCAAGTAAGGAATGCTATTTTCCTACACTGCTTTTACTAAAACACATCTCTTTCACATTTCTAAACCTGCTAGTTCTGGCTTTATGGCATCTCAATATGACATGTACCAGTCCTGATATTTTCCATATTAAATTTCCAAGTAAGGTATCTTAAAATATCTTTGATAGAATGAAATATAATATACATACATGAACAAACACTGACACATATAGGATTAATTTTCATGTGTATATTTCATACTTTATGAGATTTCTTTTTCTTGTAATTAACCAATTCTTGTTATCTGGAGTGGCAAAATCCAGTCTACCACCATTTATTATTCAAAAATACTTGTGATTAAAGTCTGGAGTAGTTTTCAGACAACATTATATTGTCCAAATATAATGTGGAGCAAATCATGACTTCTGCTTCAAGTTTAGAATCTTATCTTCCAGAGAAGACAACAACTAAATCATTGAAATGTAGGCATCTCTGTAACACCTTTCACAAGTGTTTTCCTCATCCATGTGGTGAAAGTATTTCCTTGCAGTTGAAACAAATGTTAGTAAAGTCTCCTAAAAAGTCCTGTACAGAGACAATACCAGGATAAGTCCCTAGATGGACAGAAAGGAAGGCAGTAACAAAAAGGACAAAAGGATTCAGGTAGGACTTTATTGCTTCATGTATTAGGCAGGCAATCAATAATCTAAAATAGCAGGGCAACAAATCCCAACATACAGTCTCAGTTTCAACAGACAGCAGAATAAAGCTACAAAATAAACTGCCTGTGAAACAGTAAAATCTTGTGCAGCACAGAGTTCTTATAAAGGCAGATTCTTGTGAAAAGAAAAAGATTACCTTGAAGATTTTGTGTTTTGTCTTTGTTTCTTTTAGTTGGGAGTTTGTTGTTATTTCAAGAATGAAATTCAAGTTGGAAGTGCTTTTAAACCACCAAATCAATCAGATCAAGGTATTTAGTTTTCCAAGGAAGCTCTGGTTAGGCCATATTTTATCCAAGAATACTGTTTAAGGCAGGAATGAAACAGCACTGCAAACAACCAGAATATCTGTCTCAGTAGTGAAATTCTTCCAAACTAGTACACATATCACTGTCAATGCCTTCTTAAATAAAATGTCGCTAGTGGTTTCCTGTTTTCTGTAAAAGCATTCTTGCTCATTCTGTCAATGTGCAAAACCACTTGATATGCTTGTAAATACCATCATGTCCTTACTCACACTGTTTCTTACTATTCATTTCACCCACAACAGCATCACTGCTGCAAAACATGTAAGGAATGGAAGGCAGCAAGCACTGCCCTACTGTCCCAGAACTTCAAATGACATAGTACATCTCACACCTTGGGAAATGTGGATAGGGTATTCCTGCTCTCATTAAAACAGTCACAGATTTCTGATCTATAAATGGATGGTAATATCAGATTCCTATCTTACATGAGGGCATGTAAGGTTGTCAGTAAACGGTTTAAGTGTTGTGGCGATTTTACAAACATTGGAAAGGTCCTAATTGGTACCTCTCCTATCGACCTCACCAAGGTAGCCAAGGAAAAGCAATTCACCAGTCCTATTCAGGAAGACATCTAGGGCTACAGAAAAGGAAATACACTGAGAAATCCTTGGAATTGTACTTTATAAGAATTATGCTATTCTAGATTTTAGTGTTTCTTTTCGAATTTAAATCCCATCTGTGTTAGAAATTATACTTTCTATTTTAATCCGCATGAAGCATTTTTAAAAGCACTTTTTAAAAGCAGTATATTGAAAACAAAATACTCTGAAAAAGCTTTAAATACAAAATATTATATGATTTCTGTTAATATTTACTACCATAGATGTATATATATTTATTTAAATTTGATCAGTAAAATAGAATTAATGTATAAGGTTTAGTACATACAGTTTCCTAAAAGTAGGAATTCCATTATCAAATCCACTTTTCTATTTTTCAGATGTCATGTTCTTCATATTTGTTGACCATTGAAACATTTCATCAAAAGGAATCACAAATGGTCTCCTAATTTCAAATCTAGTTATTAATGCAGAATTACTACTAATAATTAGGAAATCAAAATTATTTTTTTCCTGCTACCTATAAAACAGATAACATTGTTAAGAGGCAAAGCTAATAACAGAATAAATATAGAGAAGATTTTGTTTATAACATCATGAAAGTGGCAGTAAAGTGTTCTATGGTAAGATGTTCTGGGAGTCCTCTGAGCAAGCCGGAAGAGAATGACAATACAAAAAACTACATACATGCAAGCTCTTGCCTATAGAGCTGGAGGCAGTTATTCTAGTACACTTTTTTCCCTATTCAGTCAAATTACCCTGAATCATCATAATCCAACTGGCATTTTTAATGCAAAAGGTCTTTTTTTTTGGAGACATTTCTGTATTAATTAACTTCAGAAGAGTTTGACTGTGAAATGATTTTCCTTTTGCTTTATCTAAGCTAAGTCTATAATAGTACTTTTGCATCTCTTTTCTCCTCATTTGTTTGCTTTGAAAATATAAATATTGACTACCACTAGTATTTTTTCCTATTTTCTTTTATTTTAAAATAGCTTTTTTCCTTTCTAATAGGGAGACTGTCTTATATAAACAGAATGTAAATTCCTCTTCTACTGCTCAAAATTTAAACTGATTTTTTAGAGAAATTTATAACAAATGTTGCTGAAGATTTCTGATGTTTTACAGTGTTCACAGCTAATTTGGGTTTTGGGATTGGAAAGCTTCATCTTTTGCTTGAAGAGTTACACAGTTAAAAATTTCCAGTTCACCTGAGATCTATGGACCATTTGTTTTTCTAGTAAGACTTCATTATTAAAACCACTTTAGAAAAATGCCTAGCATTAGGTACTAAAATGATTTTGAAAACATCATATATACTTAATTAGATAAAACAAGAGTATTTATTTTCTTAATTGACTTGAACATCGTTTACTTGTGATATATTTTTTTAAGGAGAGTGGAAAAGCAGTTAATTTATATTAATAAAGCATTCTGAAGCACAAGAGGGATAAAAAATATTAAGTATTTTTATACAGCATTCAAGTGCTAAACTAGGCACATGTACATCATTATGTAGGTTGTTCTGCTTTTTCAAATCAGTTAAATTTCATAGGAAAAGTGGTGCTGCCCAAGATTCTGAGGCAAAATGACATTAGATAGAACAGTAAGAACTGCAGTCAGAAGTAGCAGTGCAACCTGTTTGGCAGTACACTGTAACTAGCATGTTTCATCTGAAAATTTGTTGAAAAAGAAAATATTTTAAGCTAACCAATATCCATGTAGGAAAAAAAGTACCAATTTTCCTTTGATTAAAATAATGTAAAGACCAATATCCTGTAATGTCAACACATACTCCTTCAATTTCCTATTCAAAGTCAGCTGGAGACTCTGATGGATGGATGGATGGATACCTGTTGCATTAAGAAATATTTTTTTTTTTTAATTTTTAAAAGGGATAAACTTCCCATGCACTTATAGCCACTGATGCACAGTTATCTCCTTTCATGCTAAAATTTAGCCACAAAAAAGTTTATAGGTAGACATTGCCAAATTTTCACTAGTTCCTGATATCACCTATTGTGTCACTCTTGGAGAGTTTGCTTATTGGTTGTGCCATGCTAGGGAGCTTTTGAAGCAGTAATACAGCTGAGCTTTGGTCTCACACGGCCATTCTGAGTCTTCCAAAGGGTCAAGTACATTTTTTTCCAAGCAACAGCTTTTTTTGCTTCAGTTGCTTATTGACAAAATAGTAGTTATATTGGTCTTGCTATATCAGGCCAAGAATCGATAAATACCACACATATCACAAGAGAGAATGATGAGCCTTCAGACAGGAAATTAATGTAAGAAATTAAAAGTTCATTTCACCTAAAACTAAATCTGAATTTTATACCATAGCAATGCAAGTCTGGTAATCACTGAGAAGAAGCTTGGCTTCAAAAATATTGGGCATAGAAACTGAGATAAATGTGGCCTGCCAGTTTTGATATATTTTCCAGGCTCTGGATAGCTTAGCACTTGCACCTATAAAATATTGTTCAGGTTTCTAAATGGTTTTTAAAGGATGGCTAGAATCAGCTTACCTTGTGTAGAAACTATGGCGATAGGGAGAATTTATTATTACTATTATTATTATTACTATTACTAGCAATAATAATGAAACTAGTGTTCTAAAACCATGATGCTTCTCTCTTTCTGCTTTCTTATTTGATTCATTGCCACTTGATTATTTCAGGAGCAAAAGTATTTTAATTATCAGATATAATGATGTTTAATTATAAAATATAATTAATCTTCTGCTAACCTGAAAATAGAAAAAAAATATAACTTAGTTACCTGTTATAATTACAGAGTGAAAAACCTTGTCCCTTCTCAAAAAAAAAAAAATGTCTATTACTCGAGCACAGAAGTTTTTTAACTGAAGCAATTTGAGACCTGTAAGAGGTTGTGTGATGGTTTATCTTGTATTAAAGTCACATCAGATGAGGGAAAAAACATACTGTTCAAAGGCATTTTTATTCAAATTACTTTTGGATTTCATTGCTTTATCACCTTTAAATAGTTTTTTTTCCTATTAGGTTTTCCCTTGATTACATTATTACATCACAATGAGGAATGCTACCAGATCAATATTTTACTGTTTCATGATGAACCTTTTGTTGTATTGGTTCAAACTGAACGCCCTGTGCAGCTGTTCAGCTCTCCTGAATCACCTTTTCAGACTAGACCATGAGTCTTACTAATCATAGCTCATCTATATTACATTGACAGTCTTTCCAAGAAAGAAAAATTGAAAACAATTTGCTTTGGAAGAGTACAAGGCATATGTTTACAGTGTTCTTGTCCATTTACTCAAATTAAGAGAGCCAAATGGCACAGAAAGTTGAAACTGAGCAAAAATTGTTTTAGCTATGCATGGTTAGAATCTGCGTATCCCTTTCATTAACTGATTGGAGCATGTAAAATTCATTTCAATCATAATTTTAATGCCAGGAGAAGTCCATGACACTTGTCTTTTCTTTATGTACTGCTGCAATGATTTTGTTAAAGGAAGTTTATTTAATAATTTGTGTAGGCTCCTGAATATGGATTTTACAGGTAAAGAAAATTTGGACTGGATGATGGAGATGACAATAACTTTTATAACAAATATAAATTCTTTTAAAAGCTGCTAGATCTAGTGTACTTTGGGACACAAGAAATTTTTCCTCCCAACCTGCTCTTATTGGTTTTGGTAGACTCTCAGAGTAAGTGATGCCTTCTCAGTCCCATAGATCGGAAACTGTTTCAGGTCTGTGCCCCCAGATCCACCCAGCAGCAATGCTGGGAAGCTATTCTCCATACATGCACACTAACTCTTATGCTTATTCACATGTGCACACACACACACACCCACCCCAACACACAGCGCTTACAGACAGCCACACAGATCTACCCACACGATCAGTGCCTGTCCCTCATGAGCACAAACAGCAGTGACATAAATGTGGACAGCACAGGTGTCCCTCTCCTGCTCTCAATCTCCTGCTAGTCAGGATTAGGACTAAATGGAGTGAGTGTAATATACACACAAGAAGAACACTGGTATTTTCTGTAGCTTTCTGACACATGTTCTTCCCTGATCCACCTTGGTCACCCCTCTCCCCCTTCACCTTGCTATCAGCCCTTTTCTAAATATCCTGTAAGTTTCATACAGTCCTAAAATTCTCTTTATCCTGGATCTCATAATAAAACTTATATACATTGAGGCAAAAATCTTCCTTTGGTTTGTGTGGCCTTCTGACTGCAGTTTATCTGACTGATGCATCTTGGTGGATTTTACACTGGGGACAATGGGTCTCCTTTGATGGCCATCTTTGAGTAGGTTGTTAATCTTGCTCCATTTCCCTGATTCCTGCACTTATCGTTTCGTTTGTTTGTTTGTTTTTCTGATCGTCACCAGGCTCTGTGAGTTTAATGTTGCATTTCAGTTAGATAACCCATCAACAGGTAAGAAAGATTTCAAGGAAAGGATTAAAAGTTAGTCAGAGAAGTTCATACATCTGATAATAAATTGTGTGGAAATGCTATATCTGTGGAAGAGGAAAAAAAAAACACACAACAAAAAATAAATGAATAAACAAACAAAAAACCCCACAAAACAACAAAGAACACAACACAACAAAAAACCACAAGACAACAAAACCCAAACCAAACAAAAAACCAATTACTACAAACAAACAAAACCAGAAAGATATATTTGGAGAACATTGAGTTTATAGAGATGTTGGTGCTTATATTCTTTATATTCAGGAGCAGCCTTACTTCAAAAACTTGCTGACTACACAAATTACTGATTTTCAAATGTGTGATTATTTGTCTTGGTGAAACTATTGCTGGAACCTTGAGAACTAAACAGAGCTGAAAACAATCATGCATGGAGGTTTAAAGGGTCCTGGCTCTTTGTTCTTAGACTAGATGCTTCCTTGTATTTCATCTCCTGTTCACTTTTACACATCATATGTTCCATACTGGAAAGAAAACCACACAGAATACTCCTTAAAAGTTCATTCTGTGCATCATTTCAATGTCATTGCCAGTAACAGCCTGTTTAATGCACCACTGCAATCCCATAACTTTCCTATGTTGTTTTTCCAATACATTGTATAAGTAGCAAAAGAATAGTAGAAATGTTTTAGAAAATTGACAAGTATACATTTGTGCAGAATTAAAATGTAAAAAAGCATGTGTGGGCTTCAGCAAACACTAAACTTGACAACTGCTATGGTAAATATAAATCCAAAGCATTGAAATTGACAATATTATCTTAAAGTCTTTACATTTTAAGGCAAAATTTGATTTTACTTTTGTTTATCCATAAATTAAGATCAAAACCATCAGATTTTTTCGCTGAAAACATTTTTCTTTTCACAGCAAATGAATCAGGAAACAAATGAAATATGAGCTTTTCACATTATAATTTTAAACTTCAGTTGGAGTGTTAGAAGGGATATTAATGTACTTCCAATTGACTCATACTGATTGGGAATGTCATGAGGAAATAACTTAAATATTTAGTGTCATTCCTTTCATAAACAGTTGTCTCCAAGGACACTGTTGAAATAGGCAGCAAACACATAAACAACATTGTTTTTGGATCTGTAAAATAGGTCTTCAGAAATTAACAGGTACTGGAAAAATTGTATTTTTTTTCCTAGGGAAGCCACACATAACAGTATTTTCATCACATGTTTTTTTATAAGTAGGATTTGACCAACATAAAAAAACTTAATCACAATGTTTGAAAGTCCCACACCTTACAGTATACCACTGTGGAGGTCTGTAAAGAAAGAAACCTCAGGTTTTGGCAACTAGAGAAAGACAAAATCCTGAAACCTGTTGGTAATGGAGGATGTTCAGATTCTGAGAAGTAGTCTGAGAAAGTATTTTACACATAAGGATTTATTCGGCTAATTTTACCAAAGTGTTGAAGCAGGGGTTTTACTTCTTTTTTTTTTTTTCTTTTAAACAGGCTACTACTTAAAGGTACTTAGGTATATGTATATATGTACACACAATTTTTTACAAATATATATATATATATAGTCACTTCAGTCATTAATCACCAATGCAAAAATTAGGCAATTTTTAAGGTAATTTGCCTCCACAGCAATTTCAACACTCTGGGCAGCTGAATAAATTAAACTAGATCTTCTAATATTCAGTGATGGCATAGTACAGAAACAGCTTTCCAAGAGTCTCCAATGTCAGTTCCATAAATTGTAGTCAAACATGTATCCCTCAGAATAGCAAGGTTAAGGAACATTACTGGTGCTGGCATTAAGTTGAAATAGGTTAGCCCAGAATATTATATTCCGGACTACCTACATATTATCATGCAGTTTATATGAGTACTGTCTATCCAGTCTGAATTTGAATACAATATCACTTCTTAGGTACTTGACTCACCATAATGCTCATCACTGCAAATTGTATCCCATCACAATGCTAAAATAACTGAAATTAGTAACAAAGAGGAAGGCAAGTGTTCTCCACAAGCTGCTGCAACATGGGTCATTTTGCCACGGGGATGCAGTCCTTTGGGAACAGGGTGTTCCAGTGTGGGTCCCACAGAGGGTCACAAGTCCTATCAGAAAACCTTCTCCAGCATAGGCTCCTTTCTCCATGAGTTTGCAGATCCCTGCTGGAAGCCTGCTCCAGGATGAGTTCACAGCCCTCTCTCAGGCATCCACCTGCACTGGTGTGGGCTCCTTCATGGGTTGCACATGTATCTCTGCACTCCTGTGATCCTCTGTGGGCTGCTGGGGGTCAACCTCCTGCACCATGGTTTGCGGGAGGGGAATCTCATCTCCAGCATGTGGAGCACCTCTTCCTCCTCCTAATTCACTGACCTTGGTGTCTGCAGAGATATTCCTCTCACATATTCTTACTCCGTTCTTCCCTGGCTGCAATTACATCTGCCCAATATTTTTTTTTTTCTCACTCTTAAATGTATTATCACAGAGGCTTTACCACCATTTCTGGCTGGCCCAGCCTTGGCCAGCAGCACATCTGTCTTGGAGACGGCTGGCATTGTCTCTCCTGGACACTAAGGAAGCTTCAAGTAGCTACTTGCAGAAGCCACTCCTGTAGCACAGCTTCCACTACCAAAACCTGACAACACAAACCCAATACACGTCTAAAAACAGGCTTGCCTTTAGAATAAATTCTTGTTATTGCCTTTACTATTTGCATTGTGGAGTGTGGAGAGGTGTTTAGAAAAACAAAACAAAACAAAAAAATCAACCAAAACCACAAACCAAACATAGTTCTTCAGAGAGAAGTAGTTTCTGACAAGGGGTTTTGGGTTTACTTGTTTTATTGTTTTGCTTCTTTTAAACTGAAAAAACTCCCAAAACCTAATTTAAGTTTACTTGGAGTAAGTTTCCATAAAGTAATTCCTTTACTACTGTAATTCAGAGATATGTTTGTGGATTATCTTCCAGGGATAATAGAGAAGATAGCAGAGAGGGAATTGACTGAGTAACCAAATGTTACTTTTAACCTAGACAACAGGAGGATTAAAATCATCTCAATATATATAAGCATCTGAATCTACATAAAAAATGAAATTATAGTGGAATTTTGAACAAAATAGACCTGATCCATAGAAGCATTTAATTCCTGGTAACCTAAAGAGAAAATGGGAGCAGTTTGCCTTCTGTTTTTTTTTTCTTTTTTTTCCTCTTGTTGGCTGTTTTTGTTTTGTTTTGTTTTGTTTGGGTTTTGTTGTTGTTTGGGTTTTTTTGTTGTTTGGGGTTTTTTGTTGTTTGGGGTTTTTTGTTGTTTTCAGTTTTTTGTTTATTATTCTGGTATATATGAAGATCTCAGAAATTATATTGGTCACTTAGAGAAATTATTTAGAGAATGGAATTAGCTGAATATTATCTGCTGACAATATGCAGGAGGCAGCTAGAGATGCTGTTCTGCATTTAACATCTTGCATACAGCTGTGAATAATTGTACCTATGCCAAGCAGGCTGTGGATTACCGTTAGATGAGGAAAATATTAGCCAGCTTGTATTTAGTATCATAACTCTTGAAAATAACAACAGGAATACTAGAAAATGTTTTTTGTTTGATCTTTCTGTTTTATGCATCATGGTCCCAGAAGCTGGGGGAAAAATAAAAAAAAAAAGAGAATATTGCATTTTCTCAAAAAAACAAACTAAACTTAACAAAAACAAACAAACAAAAAGAATAAAACCAAGAAAAATAGAATGTTTTCCCTAATACATTAACCCCCTTCCATCCCTACACCATGTGTTTTAAATGACACAATGCAGATAGCGAGAATTTGCATGAGATTGAAACTGTCCCCTGTTGTTAAGAGGGTGGAATACCTATTATTCATGCCACATTCAAATTCATCATCAACTGTAAACAGAATACTTTCAATTCACACAGATAATATAAGCATTTCCTCTTTAGGTGTTCTGTCTGGCACTTATATATATATATATCCATCTACGGGTGATGTACAGAACTTGTATAAATTTTCTTCTTGCAGTAAAATATTAGGGTTTTCTCACGTAGAAGCAGTCACTCAACCATCTGTCATGAAAGATCATTAATATATTACCCCCACTGTTACAAAATCAGTCCACTTACTTTTTTTTGAGGTTTGACAGACATGGCCATGGTCTTGTAAACCAGTACGTATAACTGAAGTAGCACTTTTTCCAAAAGTGGTTAGCTTGGAAAGACTATCAAACTCTCTTAGAAGAAACATTGCAACATACTGTTTAATAACCTCCATTACTTTCAGTGATTAATATTTTGTTTATCATAGACGACCATTTCATATCAATACAAAAGTATTAGTAATTATAAAACCATAAAAGTAACTAGAAGAAACAGAAACACTTCAGAAGCTTCAAAAGATACTTGTCAAGGCTCAAGTTCTTGCTGCTATAAGCTATTGCTGACAACTATAGTTATTACATATGCTGAAGAAAATGTTTTATATCACAACTTAGCATAAAAATAGAGTTTTTTGATTGATGCAAAAGGAGTTTCCCTATAAGTCAGTTTCACTTTTTGGATTCCTGAGAGAAAAAAAAAAAAATCATGCAAATTACCTCCAAGAGCCCTTGTGCATTGTGCTATTGAATAACAGCTTTTGTTTTTTCCTTAGTATTTCCAACACCAGCACATCCATTGTTAAGACACATGTCATGCTGATGTTTCTTGCTAGAGAGTCTCAGAAAAGGTCAAGACAGATTTGGCAAACAAAAACTTACAAACATGATTAGAACTGGATGAGGTTGCTTCTGACTTCATTTGTAAGAATACTCTGCTTAAGTCCTTGGCATCTTCACTTATTGGAAAGAAAAAGGAGAAAATATAAATCCTACCTGTGGTTCAAAGCTTTTTTTCAGAATTCAGCTTGAGACAACAACTGAGTTATCTCATTTTCCAGGGGTAAATGGTGCCTTTTATTAAACTCATTAAAAAATAAAAATTATTTAATTTAATTTTCATGCATTTTTGTTCTAACTACTTATTATGTCAAATCACTGATGACTTTATCACAGATATGTTGTGGGTTTTTTTCCTAAGGCGGCAGTCCTTTTCAATTGTATGACATGTCAGAAGCTCTAGTTACTAGGTTATTGTTTATTTGCCATAGAATATTTTAAGGATTTTCAAGGCTTCTTACACTGTTCTCACTGAGNTGAGTACATGTTTTTTTTTTTGCTCCCATAGAAGAAATATTAACATGTTCTCCTAACTATTTGTTAATTTTTGCATTAAATATTTTATGCATAACTAAAATATTAAGTCTGTGAATACTTTCACCTAATTTCAAGGGTCTACAGATCATAGAATCATAGAATCATAGAATGGGTTGGGCTGGAAGGTGGGAAAGGGCCTTAAAGATTTTCTGGTTCCAAGCCCCCTGACATGGGCAGGAACACCTTTCACCAGACCATGTTGTTCAGAGCCCCATCTAACTCAGACTGGAACGCTCCCAGGTATGGGGCATCCACAGCCTTTCTGGGCAACCTGTTCCTGTGCCTCACCACCCTCACAGTAAAGAATTTCTTCCTAATGTCTAATCTATACCTACTCTCAGTTTGAAGCCATTCCCTGTTGTCTTATTATTGCATGGTCTTATAAAAGTTTCTGTCCATCTTTCTTGTGGGTTCCCTTCAGGTACTGGAAGGCTGCAATTAGGTCACCCCAAAGCCTTTTCTTCTCCAGGCCTTTTCTTATAGGAGGGGTGTTTCATCCATCTAGTCATCTTGGTGTCCCTCCTCTAGACTCACTCCAACTGTCCTTCCTGTGCTGGGGACCCCAAATCTAGATGCAGTATTCCAGGTGGGGTCTCAGCACTGTGGAGTAGTGGGGGAGAATTCTCTCCCTCACCCTGCTGGCCTCGCTTCTTCTGATGCATCCCAGGATACGATTGGCTTTTTGGGCTGTAAGTGTACTGTGTCAGCTTATGTCCAGCATCTCATCCACCACCACCAAGACCTTCTCAGCAGGATCTGTTCCTTCTCCCAACTGGATTGATATTGAGGCTGCCATGACCCTGGTGCAGCACGTTGTACTCAACCTTGTTAAACCCCATGAGGTTCCCAGGGAGCCACACCTTGAGCTTGACCAGGTCCCTTTGGATGGCATCCCAACCTTCAGAAGTGTCAACTGCACCACTCATCTTGGTGTCATCTGCAAATTTGTTGAGGTTGTACTTAATCTTTTCATCTGTGTTATTAATGGAGATATCAAGTAACACTGGTCCCGAGGGTCTTGTCACTATCTACATCAGGACTCTGAGCTATTGGCCACTATTGCAACCATTCCATCAACTCCTTATCCAACTAACAGTCCAGAGGGATCTACTGCTAAAGCTGATCATGCTATTCAAGGTTCTTTTTATAAACATTGTAGAGGCATTTCCTACTCAGCATAGCTGGCAGCAGTTTTTTTCAATGCACATTGTTACTAGACTATTTCATGCTGCAAAAGAGCTAGTGCTTGATTCTAGGAGCTGCTTATAAGGGAGTTCTGTTGTACATTGGACAGAATGATGACAGAGGATCATTCGGACATCCTATCATTCTTCTTGTGCCTCCATCTGTGGCAACTCAGAGGAATTTTGGCAAGAAACCCTAGAGTACTGAGTACAGAAGAGGAAAAATAATTCAGTTTTTGGAAGTTCAACATCAAAGCTCATTCAGAAGTACATCCAATGATTATCATTATGCTGGATGCAAGCTAATATACCATCTGTATGCAGAAATTTGCTGCTCTGCACCATTGCTTTTTCATTCAAACAGAGATAATGAGATTGCTTAATGATGATCTTCACGACATAGAAACATTAATCTACAGGGCCCAAAAAATGAAACAAAACCCAAAGAACACACCATCTCCTATCACTTAAAGGAGAACGGACAATTTTTTCTCATATATGATAAAATGAGTATTTGCAGCAGAAATATGCCTATTAAGTATGCCACAGAGGCTACCGATCATTATCTTAGGAAGAGTTTAAGTTTAATATTTTTGCTGTAAGATGCCAAACTCTTTGTTTTGTAAAATACAAAATAATCTAATTTGCATGAGCCACCCATAAAACATATTGTTACTATCTTATTTTATTTAAAAGGATCATAGCTGAATTGTACAATCATGGGGAGAACTGGTCTTCTCAACTGGAATTTGCCAGGTCTGTGAATTTACTATATCTACATAGAGTCACACAATCTGAAGTATTTATTTACTTTGAGGTTTAGACACATCAACAACCTAAAATGTCTAATTCTGTTTTTCAGCAGTTTGGAGTCTAAGATATGCAAAAATCCCATTCTTTTTATCACATTTCATTGAAATTCATAAATAACAGTCCTAGAAATAAAATAAATTGGCCTAAATAAATATAATTTTATGTGGATTTTTTATTTGAACACCTTTAAGTAATGAGAACTTAGCGAAAAGCTAAAGAATCCATCAGATCGTTCATTCAGACCTTGGGAATATCAATACCTGAGCCATTCTCATTTAGTTTCTGGCCGTGAGTACTTTTTTCCTTTTAAAATAACAATTCAGGAAACTCATGAAGACGTCTGGCAATTGCTTGAAAATCCAAAAAAAATGAGTCACGATTACCAAGCAACAGGTGTGCCTGACACATTCCAGAACGTGGGAATCCTGAAAAATTGTTGAGAGTGGATAGATTACCATGATGTTATATGTAGAGAATGTATTATGTCATGAAATCAGTGATTAATAAGTCCAAACCTCATAGTTGCCATGTGCTGCACAGTATGCCTGACAGCTGGGGAAGTACCAGCAGCATGTGTGACTCCCTCGTAGATCACATACCTGATAAATCCAGAGTGTTGTGAAGAGAGTGGTTTTATGACCCAGGCTTAGACCAGCTGTGATGTATGTGTACAGCATGTCTGGAGCTTTCAGGCATCATGGAACTTGGTGTACATCAGTAACTCTGTATAATAATTTCAGTTTTTTGGAAATCCCAGACAGCCCTCATTTCTCCTCATAAGGACGGTTTGTAAGGAAGTTTATATTGCTACTGGCTGACCCCTCCAGAACAGTTTTGACAAAAACATATATTAAAATTGGTCATTTGTGAATACATTTCAGTATCCGGCTGGCACATTTGACATGCATAAAGTGAGAAATCAAGACAGTGCAATCTTCATAGTCCTGTCTTCTCATTTTACTCTTCAATTAGAAGACTTCTGAAAATAAGAGAAGCTTTTTTTCTCTTTTTTCTTTTTTCATTTTAATTTTGTACTAGAAATCATTTCCCTCCTTCCTCTAACACTGATGTCTCTTGAAATTCTCTTCCTTCAAGTCAAGAATGAGGGGAAAGATAAAGGTCACTTATTTTTAAGTTCATGTTAATAACTAATCTGTCTTGAATGGATATTTATACGATTGTTTCTCAGTAATAAGTGAATTCATTCAGAATCTCTTCTGCTTAAATATTTACACTAAGAAAGGCAATTTAACTACCTTAGTATCATTTGGGATTTCTATGTTTTTGCATCCATGCAGCAAGTGAAACTTGGGAAAAAGAGGCCTTATTTGACTTCCACACTTTTATTCATTACTTGTGTATCTCTGTGTCTCAGGACAAAGGGGAACACATTTTTTTGTTGTTTCAATTTCTCTAACAATAATTTTTCCAACAATTTTCAAAACAATACATTAAGAGCTGAACCATGACACTACAGTTCTGACATCTTCATTTAGCTTTCTCAGTATGAGTAATTGTCTTTCAAATTAAGAAGCAAATGGTAAACCACCAATATCAGTTATATTTACTTTAATGAAATTAAAGACAAAACTGCTTATTAAGAAACACAGCACAACAAATCAGATATTTTCTCCAGTATAAAACTGGAATTTTTTTCTTATATTTTTGCAGGACTTTTTTGTTGTTGTTGGTTACGATCACAGAAGAAAATATTCTAAAAAAATATTTAAGGATTGACTATTTATTTTATTTTGAAGGGATGAAAAAAAGAGAGTAAATATACTCACATAAATGGGGTTTTAGCATAAATTAAGAAACCATGTGGTTAAAGAAATGTTTAATTCAGAAATTCAAAATTAGGCACTAGTTTTAAAAGTTTGTGTAAAGATATATTAATGTATGCTTTCCAATTTCTTTAATATACTTTCTACTTTGCATTTTAGTTTGACATGTTCTGTAATGTTTTCATCATCATTAATACTTCTTGCTTACTCTTTATATTCTTTCTTTACTTTCAGTTAGATATGTAAATATCTCCTCTCCTGATTGCCTTGTTTTGCTGTGGCATTTCCACTTCTGGAAGACGTGTCATTGACCTGTTGGAAAGAAAGAAATTTTCTATATACAATTCTAACACTGAAAAAGTGTTTCTAAAAAATGTTCCCCAGATAGTGTATGAAACTACAGAATACCCATTTACCTTTTTTAATAGACTGTGAGTAAATGATACAGTTTGAGGTTTGACAATGGACTTTGCCCTGTGGCTTTGAGAATCATTGGCCTAGAAGTTGGTATTTCTGAGTTTCCAAATAATACAGCACTTAAAGAAAAGACAGTCAGATTAAAAACAGTTCTTTGGGCAGCTTTGTTTTAGTCCTCAGGCTGGTCTTGTAATTAAGGGGTAAATCAAATTGGATTAGCTTTGAATTTGTCTTCACATGCAATGATTATCAAGCAAAGGCAGTGTAGCATGGGGTGGTCAGTTATACTTTAAGTGAAATCAAAATATACACATTGAATATAGGTTATATCCTTGTTAGTTTCCATTAACCTGCATCAGTTGATTAGTAGAAGATCTGAGTATTTAACTTTCAACTGGACTGAACCTGAGAATGTCAAATAAATTGCCAAATAAAGAAATTTATTGGTCTTGAAATACAAAATTACCAGGGTATTTCAATGTAATAGCTCAAAATATAACACGATCACCCCTTTGAACACTCATGTTATTTGCAGTTTTCGTAAGACAACAAGAACATTTGTAGTTTTTAATTAGTATTACGGATACTTGAAAATTCACATTCATATTGGTTAATGAAAAGGTCCAGGTAGTTTTAGTAATGTATGTTCTATTTAATTTGGTTAAAACCAATAGTAATGAGAGATTACATGTTTGGTCACAGGAGAAATAAGTAGGAAAGCTTAGTCATGGCTACTGTTACCATAAAGAAAGGGGAAAAAAACTTTCCAAGACAACTTTATGAGGATAAAGCAGAGAAGAATTCTTTTACTTATAGGGTTTTGGGGTACAGAATATAAAGGAGTATAAAAGAGTATATAAAGTATAAAAAGTATAAAAGAGTACAACACATGTTGATAAGTAACAGATAGAAAAGACCGGTGCTAGGACGAACTCATGGCCTCAGGAATACCATGTGAGCTCTTTTCCAGGCACCACCGCTGCAAAACATGCAGAGTAAATTAATCTGATTGGCGTCCCTTTCATTTCATTCCCAGCAGTACACATACCCAGCCAACCCCCTAAGCCACTCTGCTATGTCTTACCAAGGCAAACAAGGGACAACAACCCGTCCCTCCCAGGTGAAAAAAACCCTTTCACCCACAGGCTGGGAACATGACTCTTGCAACATCTGGGCCAAAGTCATTTCACCTCCCAATCCACTATAAACCAGGGAGAAACTCCCTTTTGCAGCTGCATCCCTGCAGCTCAGCTACAACCAGCTGCTCATGCTGGTACCTGGTTCCCATTACCGGTCTCGTCTTCCTTCAAGCAGGACTTGAGGTTCGATCCGGTCCGGTCCGGGAGAACAAGGAAGGGGAAACATCTTCTCCCCCCACCTCAGGAGAGCAAGAGAGGGAAATTCCCCTTTGCAAGCAGAGCTCTTCTGAGCTCTTCCCGCCCATCCCCCCTTTCAGGAGAGGAACACCGGGCAACACACCAGGTTGGGCAGCAGAGAGTGTGTGTGTGTGTATGTATGTGAGAGAAAAATGTCAATAAATTGTAGGAGCTGGAGAAAGAAGAAAAGCCTCATCTACATGGCAGCATAATAATTTTATGGCTCTACTCAATTATCATATTTAAAGGTTGTATCCAATCTAAGATATGTCCATGCCCAGAACTTCCCTTGGTTCTGCCCCATGGCACGCCTCTCCTAGAATTGAGTTGGAGGTCTTAAGACCCCTTACTTCATGCCACTTTCCCTTATTGGAGCTCCTCCAAGATTGCTGGGTTTTGCTTTCTTATTTTGAGTAACATGGTATCTAGTTGTCTTAGCTCTGGTACATGTTTTCCTTGCACAGTGCTCCAGCTATTATCTGACCCTTAAGACAGCTAGCACAGCGTTAGAGGTTGCAAGCTACTCTATATGTGAGAAACTACCTAGAAGTATAAAAATCTACAAATTCATTAAAACCCTAAGGCATCACTACAGTTTCTGAACACAGTAAGCAAAATATTGTAGAAATCAGTTTAAAGGCATCCAAGTACTCAGTTAAGACTAACAGCAACTTACTTTGTGTGATAATAAAGGGTTTTAATTTAAGCTTTTGTTTGTATTTCATTTGTTTATACACATATGAATAAAAATTTTTCTGTTTGATGGCCAGGAATGATGGAAGGCCATTTAATTCCAGGACATTGTCACCCTTGCATTCATAAGACAGATGGTGTACTTACCCCATTGAGTTTCCATAGCTACAAGTGTTGTTCTAGTAATGTATTGCTGGTACTACTAGACAGTTAACGTATTACAAACAGAAAGCTTTTACTCAAAGGAGTAGGAGGGAAAGTTTAATTTCCTACATGCATTTAATCTCTCCTGGTTGCAGTCAGGGCAGGAACCAGATATTTTTCTCTAAGATGGACACTGAAAATTATAGCTTACAGCTTCACAGCAGCAAGATAGACTCAGCCAAAAATTATTCTCCTTTCTTTTCTTTTTTTTTTTTCTACATTCAATAACAAAGTGATTCTCTTTGAGCAATTAAACTGCATATTCAATAGAGAAACTGAAATAGAATAATCACTGCATAATTTGACTAGGAATCATGCCATGGGAGGAAAAGCTATTGTGGTACCCCTGGAACTAAATGTGCTGGAAAACTAATTTTTCTTTTATTCTGGAACATTTTCTTGTGTCTACTGAGTTGATGTGTGCCCTCCTTTCTCTTTGAAGTTAATAAGAAATGGAGGTGCTCAATATTTCTCATGTGGTGCTTTGTTTTGTATGGTACCAAAGCTTTTAATAGAAAGAATGTTCTTGTACTGTGTAATGGAAGTTCTTATCAAACAAATTTAGAGGCGCTTTAAAAATGTCTTTGGTGTTGGAAGTCTGGAGCCTGATGAGAGGGATATCTTTCCTTCAGTTGATTATGAATGCCTAAAAAATTACATATATAGTCCTGAAGAATGGACGGCTCTTCTAAGAGAACAGACTTATATAAGATATTGCATTCCTTTCAAACAAAATTTTTACCCAGTGAGGAGCTGTACTCATATTCAACAACTAAGATAGTTTTTCTATAGCTACTCTGTACATATTTTTACAATTGACTGAGAATAAATTTTTGGCTGATTCTTCATTATCTGAAGTTCATTTCTGTATTGCACACTGGGTGTGTTCGGTGCATGTTTAAATCTACTTCTATGAACTAGATTTAAATGTCACAGTACAAAAATACCATGTAATGTTTTGAAAATAAGGGTAAAATGAATTCTGTGCCACTTTTACCTGAATTGGACTTTTTCTCAATGAGAGAGCCAATATGTGCCAAAGCAGCAATTCCTTAGAACTGGTATTCTTTGAAGCATAATTATATTAGCTGCCTGTGCCAAACTCAAAAAAGGAATTAGATGTTACTGACAAGTAGTTTGAGAATTCAAGACTAGAATAACTTGCAGTGAAGAGAGGTACCTGTGGTTCTCTCCATCTAAGGAAGAAAAAAATATCAAAACTGAGATGATGACGAGGGGTAAAATTCTACTTGAAATGTATTTCAATAATTCAGAGATTCACTCATTCTTAGTTGTGAACTTTGCATGAAAAATATTTAAAACAATTCTTAATGCTTTGTTTACATGTAAGTTCCACCAAGGGAAAGACTTATGCAAATACTTTACCTGAATAGCTGGGATTTGGTAAATACATATACATGTATTCAAAATAAACATCACCAAGCTGTCAGTTTATTCAACTTCAACTTTCATATGCTTTACATCCCTCAGGAAACACATTTCTGATAATATATGCTACTACCGTGACATAATTTTATACTTCTGTCTCAGAAATAATCCTAAGGAAATGACTACTGCATTATTAAATAACTTTTCTCTCTCCATCTTGAAAATATCTTTAGTGTCTCATGAACTTTACCCTCTTCACTTTTACTAGGAACTTGGATAGTCATCACTTAGTTTTTCTGATTTATTATTATTATTATTACTATTATTATTATTATGCAATGTTTCCACTCTCACTGTTCCTGCAGACAGAAGAACAGGGAAGATATACAGCACTTCCTACAGTGTTTGCTAGTAAAAAAAAAAAAAAAAAGGTTGTTTCTAATTGGAGTTTTTTCAGCTTTTAAACAAAACTCTGCTTTTGTTACTTTTTTTCTCTTCAGTATAAATGAAGTGAATTGATGCCCAGTGTCTTTTCACAGACTTTAGCACAAAGACCAGCCAAGATGGACTTTAGGAAGTACATCTTTTGAAATGTCACAAATCAAAGACTAAAATTATTGCTCTGCAGTGGAAGATTAGAAGGAAAAAAAACCCCAAAATAAACCAAAAAACCAACCAGAGGAAAAACCCCAACAAACCGTATAGCTGAACAACACTCTCTGATGGCAAAGCAAAAAAAGATTAAATGACAACCTCAAAAGAAAGCATTTTTTCAGGAAAGTACATTCTTAGTATACTTCTCATTATCTGGGCATGAAAAGTGAGTCAGGTTCAGATGCTTATTTCTCATGCAAGTGATGTGACAAACATGAAAGATTATCAATCACTATTCAGTATTTTATCATGTACTTGCTAATCTCCAGTGGTTTCAGTGGAGAATAATGGTAGTCATTATAGTGAGCAGTATTTTGCATAGCTCCCTGAAAGGACAATGCTATTGAATCACATATTCCACTGATTGGTATGGAATTAATATTTAAAATATATGCATTTTCTTGGTTTTGAATAGGGCATTTACAGTGAAGGCTGCAGTGAACTGATAAATTGCTGAGTATTTCAGTTTCTTATATGGTGAAGTTGAGGTGAACCTCACTATGGTGCTCCATGACAGACACTGAAATTCTTTTTACTTTGGGGAACTTCTTGATATTTATGATAAATACATATTATAGTCTATATTTTAAAATTGTTTTATCAATACTAAAATAGAATTGTACTCACCCTTCACAAGAAGAAGAAATATCAATCCCATTAAATTTGTCTTTATTAAAAAAAAAAAAAGACATTGTCTCATGGTATCAGGATACTTCAGCTATTAAAAAAGGAAGCAACTCATTGTTCCTATATTTTATGCTGAGTATGGGAAGAGGAAAGGCACCAACTCATTCTTGTAGCATTATGACTGAGTAACAATTATGAGTTCACTTACCTTTGACATCACCTATTTATTTCTAGCAACATTCTGTATATTTTAGGCTCAACACCAATTCATGACATAACTGAAATATTTATTAATTACTGAGTCATCTTTTCCTATTTTTTTTGAAGTACGCTGTTCTCTTGTTCATATTTACTAAAGTGGTTTTCTTTGAAAATTTGCTGTCTTTTACAAAAAAAAGTACATTTTGAGTGCACAAATTGGAGTATTTTCTGCTTGTTGGAAACTGGATGTTTTTTTTATATATAATAAATAGGATGTCAGAATTCACTCAGTACCTGAAACGTGTACCTGCTTGGGTAGCCTGTCTCACTGCTAGGATCTGGTACAGCAGAAGACAGCAAATCATGCCCTGCCCCTGAAGGTGCTTAAGGCCAGGTTGGATGGGGCTTTGAGCAACACAGCGTAGTGAAAGGTGTCCCTGCCCAGGGTAGGGAGCTTGGAACTAGATGATCTTTAAAGTCCCAAACCGAAACATTCTATGATTCTATGATACTGCTAAAAAAAAAAAAAAAAAGAAAAAAAGTTAATATTGACTGATGATGTTTTCATAATAAGAATTTTGATACTGAGTGTTCACAGCAGACAATCACCTAAATACTGTTATACTGTTAACTGAAAATCTCAGTTACCTTGAAAAGGTTTAGGGTAAATAATCCTCATCAAGAGGGGGGAAAAAAATCACAAAACCACAGAGTATTCTGGGTTAGAAAGAACCCATTAGAATCATTGAGTACAAATCGTAAACAAGTGGCCCATGTGAGGATCAAACCTAAAACCTTGGTGTTATTAGCACCATGCTCAAAATGTAGGAGAAAAGGAAATGTCCTGTTACATTTCAAAATTTCTCTGTACTGAGTCCGATTTTGTAAGCTTAATACTGCAAAATGAAGATTTTAAAAAGTTTGGACAGGTTTAGAGAGAATTTAGCAGTCCAGAAAATGATGAAAGTACCTTAAATACTAGAACAGAATCATACAAAACTATGGTCATAATGAGGAATTAAAATCCACAAATATGAAATTGTAGGTCTGGAGGTGCACTGTCAATTTTTTATTTTTCTTTTTTTTTTTTTAAATTTGAACTGCAAAGTGAACCAAAGGTTTCACAGGAAGCCACCACCACCAATGTTCATTTGCCTGGTTGGTTCACCTGTCTATCACTGCTGTTTATGAGTGTCCCAGATTATAAGGATAAGAAAGAGGTTTTATAATTGTCTATTACCCAAGAGTATTTCAACCATTGTGAAGTGGGCAGGTGGGCTGAGATGCTAAATCCCAACCAGTCTCTTCTATTTATATGGTTTATTAAACAGCTGAAAGGTTTGGAATCTCTCGTTTCATTGCAGAATACATTTCTCTTCATGAACAACTAATTATACATTAAATGCAGCCTTCAGACCCTGTAATATAAGTCTTCTTGTTCCCTGAAATTAACTCTTTCTATTTAAAGGGCAAAGACTGGCATTATGCACAGAGAGCTGCCCATCAAAAGTGCCAAAGAATGAGTCCTGGGCAGTTTTTTTTTCATAAATGACAGACAGTGCTGACAGTCCACCATTAAAATCATAAACGTAGAGAATTTGCAAAGACCAGGAACCTTTCAGAATAAGCTAGATTAAATGCTTAAGACCAAACAAATTTCATAAATGTTGAATGTTCTAAGGGCTGCTTAACCCAAGAATTGAGCAAAGGTTTTGAAATGTTGGAATGGTCTGGCACCATATTTAATCACTGTCTATTTCTCAAGCTCTACTTGAAGATAGACCAATGCAGTTTTTCTCTGTTTTGATTTGCAGGCTGTGACACAAATTTGAGGAGAGAAGAGGAGGCAATGAAACTTCACCTAATTAGTTCTGGCAAGAATGTGTGGCTAGGGAAGCCTCTGACTGGTGCTGGATTCAAAGAAGGCTACTCAGTGAAATTAAAAGGGTTAAAAAAGAATATAAAAATTGATACATAAAGCAAAGAACAGAAACAATGTCAAGATAAGTAATAATATTTTATCCCTTACCATAATATTTTATTTTTCTCAGTGTATGCTAAAATATATGTGAAAATTTTCAATCCTTCTGAGGAGTATGATCCTCTTTTATGAAGAACAGATTCCTCATTTGACCTGATACAGGTTTATTTGATGATAGATAGACCCATTGTAAGGTTAAGAATTACTAAAGGAAAAGATTTGCTAATTTGTTGCTCCTTACTCCACCCAAAATAATCAGTGTCTAAAAAATGCATGTCTCTGCTTTTCACTTTTTCATATTTGAATACTATAACTTCATGTAGTTATAAAGCCAGATAATTGTAATTGTAGCTGTTGGGAAATAAAACTAAAATTTAAGGAATCGAAACATAAAATTCTAATAAAAGAGGACATGAAAGAAGGTAAAGGACTGACCAAGATAATTGTTTTGTATTCTTTTCTTTATTATGCTGAATTAAAATAAAAGCAACTTGCCAAGCAGCTTTTGTGACATTTATTGTATTGTTTTGATCAACCTCCTGTTTTTTTCACAGCTCAAGAAGAAGCAAAAAGTAAGAGTACCTATCTAAACTATTAAAAAAATTTAGGCTGGTTCTTCTACTATGAAATCTTACTAGTAAGACTCACAATAATGTGGCACAATAAGCTAATAAAGCTTTCAAGGACACAACCTCTCCTTTTGCAAGGTGAAAGACTACTTTTAAGACTACTTTTGCCACAACTATCCTGAAATTTTGCCTCTACAACTTTTGGAAATTATCATCTCTCAAAAAGAGTCAAAACCAGTCAAAAACATGAGAAATGAAGCAAACAGGACTCTTGTCTAGTTCTGTTGAGTTGGATGTGATTTACCTCAGTCACAAATTTTTAATTTACTCAGAAATGTTAGTTAATAAGGACAGATAATTTCCACATGATGGGAAAAGATTTATGTAATAAATGAGCTGGGGACATAATGGTGCAGTAAATAATGGACTCTATTTATACATAATTGACTTGAGCCTCAAAGATCCCATCTCCCTAATTCATCCAAGATTAATGAGAGACATTAATAACCACTCAGCTTGCAAAACTCTTGAAAGAGTGACAGGAACAAGATAAAAATATCTTTTCAATACTTTTACAAAAAAAAATATCTCCAGGTGCAAATTAGCAAAACTGACATTTAGAAAGATAATATATTTGTTTTCAGAATTGATTTCTGATCTTTTATGAAAGGAAACATGCTGAATTAAATATCCTGTGTTATAAAAAACATTAAAAAGCCCCACACCAAATTGTTTAATAGTAAGGATGGATAATCAATTGTGGGGGAAGCGCCTGCGGGGGACTGCCAATCCAGGACTTCGAATCCAGCATCGAAGGAAGATGATTTTAATGAATGGATGGAGCTGCCTGCCACCAAATAGACACAGTCAGAATCACTATCTACCTCTTCCCATGGAACTACTGTTTTTTAAAGTTTTTTCTACTGTTAAGATGTTATAGTCAGGATAAATATGTATAAGATAGGTAATTATTACTATTTCATTACTTTTGTATGTCCAACTGTTCTGACTGTTTATGGGGAACCCAGTTACTGTCCCTGATTGGTTCATGTACCCCTAAAACCTCATTGGCTTGTCAGTGGTGCAATGCAGCACCCCTACATAAGGCTAGTCACCCCCAGTTTCCCCATATTAGTTGTAAACCCTCCTTCCCTTTTCCTTTCATGTTGTGATCCGCCGCTAACTCCACTCAAGTTCCAGAATCCTCCGACCAAACCCCATAAGAGTCCCATGCGCCCTAATAAAGTTTTCACTCCTGCTCCTACCCTACACTGGTGTGGACCGTTTCCTTTAACCCTCGGCGGACTGCGACAATCAATTCTTTATTTTTCAACTCACCTTGCAAATAGAAATTGATTCCTCTACAGTTTTTAATAGTATTTTAAAAATTTTTCTGGGATATAAAGAGTGTATCTTGTATTTTTCATTAAAAATTGTTAATAGTTTTTTAAAATCCAAATTGTCTAAATTTTAGCTTTGCACTGTTCTTATCCTTTCCTGTCCTGAAGCAACAAGAAATCACAAAGTAATCTCCTTGGCATGGAAGAGCAAACAAGTCATGACCTGTTTCAGAAAGCTGTAGAATCCTGGAATACTTCTGGAAAGAGACATATACAAACATTTACATTTGTATTCACAATTGAGTTTAGCCTATTTAGATGTGCAGCTCATATTTATGACTGAAGTCACTTACAAGTGGACATGTTTTGGGACAATGGGTCGAATTTCAGTGAAGAAAAATCAAATAACATAAAGCTTTTAGAATTACTTAGAGGGGGTTGTTTTTTTGTTTTGTTTGTGGTTTTTGTGGGTTTTTTGTTTGTTTTTGTCTTTTCTTGAAAGTTTTGTTGATTACCTTCTCTTTTGGAACAAATTACCAGCATTTTTTTTGTCTCTGTTATTCTTGTTATTTCTTGGTTGATTTTCATGGATTTTCTCTTAGAATTAGTAGAATTCTATAATGAATTCTATAAGGAATTAGTAGAATTCCTTATAGATGCATAATTTTATTAAGATACTACTTTAAGTTTTACTGCATTCACCCTTGTAAGTAAACTGATCCAGGCACACAGCTAAGATTTACAAACAGCACACAATGACATAACAGGTTTTGGCTCAGTGGGTCAAACCCCTGCCTCACCTTGTCTTTCCATTGGCCTCCTTTAAATCTAGATAATGTGCAATTGCATTAACATTTGGTATTTACTTACAGGAAAAAAAGCAGAAATATTCCATCAAGAGGTGTTTAAAATATTTTGCTGACTAATTTGATTATTTTGTGGTAACATTTTCTATCTCATAGTGTGGTATGTGCCCTTGAGCTATATGAAAGAGTGGCCTCCCTTTCCTGTAGACATACAACTCATCATATCTGATGTGTCATTGACTGCAGATCAAATTTGCAAAGCCTGCACCTGTACACAATGATTATGCTTGTTGAATTAATCACATCTGCATCAGTTTGTGCTAATGAATTGCCAAATAATTGCATACATTTTGTGGCCATACAGCTCCTTGATGCTAATGACATTGAACTGTATATTTGCTTACTGAAATTCAAGTATGGCATGATAGCATGTAGGTGCCCATATTGTTGTTTTTGGGGAGATTTTTTTTTGGTGTATTTTTTTTTTAATTTGACATTATAATATGCATAACATGCATAGAATGAGTGGCATTTTTATAAACCACTTATAGACACTGTTTAGTAATACCAGTTGAATAATTTTTTTTAAAATGCCTGGATATGAGTTTTTATAATCCTCATTTTCTTCTAAAGAGAAAACACATTCATTAGTGGTATAACATTGTAACATCCTATTGAAATCAACTGAGTAAACACTAACTTGCCACACGCACATTAATTTCACAGTAGATGTTTTTATTTTCCACTTCATGTGATAGAAATGGCTACTGAAATGCAATAGGCTCCACATCCATCTGTGAATGGATGGACAGAGACCACCACTATAGTTCGCAAATGGGCTATTAAACTGACACTGGGCAGTGACGACTTTAACTTATCACCAGCCTTAGTGAGACTTGAGCCTTCATGTTTGTCAGTTTTCTGAGTCCTCAATCTCAGTGTGGCTTTATGTATTTATTGGAAATAGTGCTGGTACTCCTCAGCCACATAGTAGGATGCAGAGTACATATGATTCATTCAAGAGCTAAAGCTATCAGAAAAAAAATACTGAATTTGTCCTTGTTTGATGTCTTCTATGCTCACTGAATTATAACACGATAAATACATGGAGTAAAGCATATCAAAACCAGTATTGCACACTTTACTCAAGGAGCAGACAGAGCATATGTTCCTTGCTAATTTTAATGCGATAATGTTGCATTGTAAGTGATCATAATTGACTGTACATAAGTGCATTAAACAAATAAATACACTGTGGTGAACCATTTATTACATTTAATCAAGTATGAGGAAGACTTGGAATTCTCTCGCATCTAAGTCAGTGAATTATGACATTTTATTTGGACAAATGGAAGAAAAATAAGGAAACAAGCAGGAAGTTGGCATACTATATGACAAAAAAATACTGACTTGGAAAACAACCTATTTTCACCTTGACATACACAAAGAGTTCAATAAAGGTCCACAGAAAGTGCCAATTTCTTTACCATTTGTTTCTTAGTGTTCTTTTACCCTTATGAAATCTTTTTCCTTGCAGTCTCAAGAATTTAATTTACAGCTATTTTGATGGTTCATTTTAGAAGTAGAACTTACAACAGAACTAGTATTAAAATATAAGCGTGCCCTGAACACTTGGAGGTGTGCCTTCTGCATCTTTATTGGACCCTTGGAGTCTCTATTGTTTGTGCCCTTCCAAGATTGCAAAGATAATTGGTGTTATATCTCAATTCCATTTAAGTCCTATTAAGAAGCAAACAAAGGAAGAAAAATATTGAATGGAGTTTTGTTTATATTTTTCCTTAGCCTCTAAATGCAAGACCTAAGATATATCCAAATCTACAACCTCGTCATTTTATGTGGACAAAAGGGTACTTCATTAGGGGACAAGACTCTCCATTAGATTTCTATGCCTCTATGTTTCTCTGGCTAGAAGGTATAACAATTTCATGCAGAAATTGTCTTTCTTTATATGCTTTAGTACTAAAATCTGCTATATGAATATTAAATAGGGTAAAGATAGTACTTGGGAAAACAGTAGAAGTTAATTAGGACCTGAATTCTAGTTTAGTAGCTGTCAAAGCAGCTTGATGTCTATGCTCGTTTAAATTACTAAGGCAAAGAAGAATGACTAGAGGCACCAAAGAACAAAAATTTTGTTGCATGCATGAGTGTAGTTGCACGATTTCGTTAACATTAATCCAGATTCTACTGAAATACTTTATTGATTTTTGGTATGTTTATTCTGTTTGGATATCAAACTGAATGAAACTCAACTATTGAAGACAATTTTAATGATCTGGAGCAAATGCATATAACATGGACTGTGAATAGAAGTGGAAATGGGAAATCATCTTATTTTAGTGTATGTAGAAGTGTGGTCAAAAGTTCCCAATAAGATAGTAACAAGAATGTTTTCTGAATATGACCTACAGGGCAGGAAAGGATGCTTTTCTGCTATTACGGCTGTCAGAAAAACGCTTATTTCAGTGTTGTTTCTAGAAGCAGTTTTAATTCTGAGAGAAAAAATTATAGCTTTTATTTTACTACCTCTCTGTGCTACCTATCTTTGTTCTCTTATTCTAACATTTCCCCTCTTAACTTTACTTCTGCAACAATCTCTGTCAGGGTATCAAATTAAAGAATACTACATTTGTGTATCAGTGGAATTTAAGTACAAGATTTCTTGGAAACTAAAGGCCCCTACATGTTGTTTTCCTCAATAACAAAACAGAAATATTCAGCTTTTGTGAGTTTCAGTTACCCGAAAGATGAAGCAGAAAGATACAAAATGGATATCTCACCTCTGTTTAGTTTTGTTTATGAGTGGAGCAGAAAGGGATAAGATATAGATTTTAAGACAGGTGCTTTCAGATCGTCTGGAGAAAGAGGCAAGTTCAAGCTCAGACAAATATTACATCAGCCTGAAGGCTGAAGGGATACCCCTGGTTTTGCATGTATCTGTTCTTGTATACATTCTTTGAATATGGATAAATAATCACTGATGAAAGAATGTATATCCCTTGGCAATTCACTGAAATGATGTGCATATGCAGATGTTGAGGATTTTTCACAAAGATTTGAAACTTTCCTTCCAACAGTTTTTAAATTGTTGCCAAATTGTCAGGGGATATTGTAAGCCCAGTTGCACTGACATTAAACTGAATAGATTCAGAATAATATAATGTTTATATTTTCTTGCAACAGAAAGGTGATAATACTAACTTTTTTTTCTACAAAATAGATTTGTTTTTTACTGTCATTTACAAGTAAGCCTATATGTTATGCAAAACAGCTGCTGCATATTCAATCTTACATTTTTTAAAGATACTTGTAAAAGTGGGTTTATACATGAAAAATAATGGATGATATGTGGAAACATCACTTCCGTTCAATTAGTTTCAAAATTAAATATTTTTATATGGTTTGGTGTTTTTTGTTAAAGAATGTAAGATAGGTTTATAAACTGAGAACAACTCATGTAGAGGTAAATTAAAAATGTATATAATTTGAGCTTAAAATATTGGCATTTTAAATTAAAACTTCTTGAAAAATTAATACAGTAATATAATTCTGACAGAGCAACATCTTCCTTGAGAAAGATGCTTTATAGAGTACCTTAATTTATCTTTCACCCTGTGTTATATCTTAAAAGTGTATGCAGAAGTCAGGACTTGGATATTAAGTACAAATAGCTTGAAACCAACCAGATGTCATACTAAAAATAAAATTGTGAGGGAAAATAAACAACATTATTTATTTATTTAAATTAAAATCTGCTACCGTTTCAATGAGCTTTGATTTGTTATGACCTTGCACAGCCTTTATAGCCTCTGCTTTGCCTGCAAATTACAGGCATTAAATACTTTGCTCTCTTGCATATGCTTAAGGTGCAGTCAGACATGCTCTGCTGATTGAGTTCAGGCAGGTTATGAAGTTATGACACCTCATCTAATGCTAGTATTCTGAGAGCTACGATGCAGGAGTTGACTTGCTATAAATTCCCAAACCATTTCTAGACAAAACCAAAGGTTTTTTTTTTTTTTTTTTTTATCAGAGATAGAGGTCAACCTTTTGAATATTGCTGGGTGTGTTTTGACTTGAATTTTTTTTTTCTCCTAGATGAGTTTAAAATTATAGTAACTAGGCACAAAATTATCTTATTAGTCTTTTAGGCTTATGTGAAAAGCTTTTTAGTTCTATATTCTTTACACATTGCATGTACAGAAAGTATATGACTGGCAGGTCATGATGGATGCTAAAGTTGTTAACCTACAGGTCATTTATCCATAATTTCAGAGTCTTTTAACTTGTCCTGTATTGCTTCACTGTACTTGGGGTTATAAATCTGAAGAACTTTGTCATGAAAGTACAGGAAACAATTCATGAACACAAGGAGAATCTGAGGGAAGTGAATACAATAAATGTAATGTTAAAGAATCAATCAGAAGAATTCTGACCAGACAGAAATAGTGAGAATAAGACACTGAGCTACAAAAATAGAAAAGAAGAAAGCTACAAAGAAGAAAATCATAAATATATTCTCACTATAGAGACAAGAAGACAAGAGTGATCAAAAATCTTTTCTGGAGAAGATGGTAAAATTGCATGTATTTGTCACCTTAATCCTCTGACACATTATGGGACTTGTCTATCAAAAGTTTATGCATTTGAGCAACATGTTTATAAGGTAAGGAGCAGTAACTGTAAGAGATAGCACAGTATAAATCCACCTCTGCTGGGTCTTATTTCAGTTTTCTGTGAGACAGTTTCAGGAAGATGTAGTGCTGTGGTTCAGCTGGAGATGTCAACTCACTTCTGGAGTTCAGCTGGCCCACAGACTGTCCAGCTTTAAATGTGGCAGGACTTTATTCTGATAGAATTGTCAAGTCACTGAGTTCTAATTTCATTTGCACATCATGCAATTTGCTGCTCGCTTACACTACAGGTTGCACAGACCTATGTTGCTTCCTCCAGTCTTTACTTTAAGGTGGCTGAAACCTGAAAGAAGTGCTCATGTCATCAGCATTATACAGTAAGTATGGACTTGAGGATGGACTCATCTGAGATGACTGTATATTTCTTTTTAAGTCTGTTCCCAAACCGTTTACAGATTCAGTGTGTCACTGCAATAACCAGAGCTGATGATATCATCCTCTACTAGTGTGACATGAAGCCAAAGTGAGAAATGATTTTATCAAATGTTAAGAGCTAATCTTCTGCTTGTGACAGAACACAGAAATAGGCCAATTGAGAATCTGATTATGTATAACTTCTACTGCATATTTGGAGACAGAATTTGAATAAAAAACGCAAAACCAAACCCCTGGTTTTTTAGCAATGATTCAAGTTTCTAGATGACAACTTTAAAACAAAACATTTAGCTAATTGTCATTGGGAATTTTAGTTCATTCTTTGCATCCTGGCCTCTCTACTTCGATGCATTATTTTGTGACTTTAAATGTTCTTCATGAGTACAAAAATTATATATTTGGATGAGGGGAAAATAGAAGTCACACAAATATTCACATTGGAATATTTTTAGGAAAGCTGCTTGTTTAAGAGCTTGTTTTATCCTCCTCTGTGCAGCTCAAATTGCTTTTACTTTTTGAATCTTGTGTATCATAATCAGTAATTGATGCCAACATTGTAATATCCTGTAGGATGTGATCATCATCTTTACACTAAATAAACTTTACGCACAGCATTGTAGGTGCCACTTTCTTTAGCTTTTTTTCAGCCACATATTAAATGATTTGTAGATTTACTGAGTTCGTTTTCACAGAATCACAGAATCAGAGAAAGAATTATGTTGAGTTGGAAGGCACACACAAGGAGCATAAAGTCCAACTCTTAAGTAAATTTTAGTCATCATTTCCCCCAGAATTAAAAGAAATGTTGTTTAAGAGGAATGTAGGTCAGCAAGGACCAAATATACAGTGGCTGGACTGATGCTATTGCTAAAATACATAAGCCAGATGAACCCTGCTTTGCTACAAAAAAGAGTACATTTCATTATAGATGATATAGTGACATGCCTCACTTATGAGGCCTGATTATACATCTCCAGTTGTTGCAAGGTAATTATAGAATAAGCATTGAAGGAGGATTTGATTGCACAAAAGTGCTAGGAGGAATATCAAAATGTCTCCTCTTTAACCAGCACTCAAAAATAGAGTTGAAGAGGATACTTAGGAAACGTCTTTCATCCCAGAGACTGACACATTTGATAGAAACAGAGAGCATTTCTAATCCTCCTGTGAATGGGGAACACTGTGTAGCAGAATGCTTCACACATGTGAATGACAGGAGGTTTTGAAAGATGGAAACTAGTCCTCAGTATGATAGTAACACTGGCCACTTGAGCTAACCCCTTCAAACCCTCCCCCCCCATTACAACCTTATAGGTGATGTTGTACCCTTTCCTGTTCAGCCAGTACCTAGAAGTTTAGTCCTTATGTCTCATAAGACATAAGAGGCAGTGTCAGTCCAGCACAGGGGCTTAATGGCATATAAGGATATTAATTTGCTTGTTATCTAGTTTTAGTGTATTTGCCATGACTGCTTAGAATAAGTATGATTTTCTCTAGGTATAACCAGCCTATATAGATTATGCATAGTGCTCAGTTTTGTTTGTGAAATTCAAAGGGACAGCATCTTAAAATTACTTTTAAATATTGTCTTACTGATTGCCTTGAGAAAGAAATGTCAGGTTCAATGACTGCAGAGGGAAGAGCAAACAGTGAGCAGCAAAGGCACCCAGCAAGCATTGATCACTATGCTAAGCTTCTCAGGATATATTTAATTGTTAAGCATGTATTAGTTCTTGCTAAAGCCCAGACATTTTGAAGAGCTGAGGCTTCCACTGCTTTTAATGAAAAATTTGTAACTAAAACCATAGGATCACTCATACATGAAAAATCTGTTAGTGCTAAAATATGCCATTCCAATTTTTTGTAGCCTGAGCTGGGGTAAAATCTAATTGTAAATACGGTGTTTTTCTCTTCCCAAAGGAGGAAAGGCATGTAAAGAGGACTCAGTTCTTCTAAAATTATAGGACCCTGGCCTATTACTGTAAGAAACAACTATATATGTATTGCAAGCTGCTGAGGTACACATAGATCAACAGCGTAGATCATATTTTATCACAATGTGAAACTGTCTTCATAAAACAGGGTGAGGCTTAGGGTCCTTGTTGGCAATGATGGCAATCTATTTTATAGTATGAAAACCTCTCTAGTTAGTTGCTAAAAATCAATAGCAAAGAAACCCTAAAACAACAAAGTGATTCTATAATATTTATAACTGACTGCATTTGAAGCACAGTTATATTGGGGTTAAGGTGGATTTGGGTGGGAGACTGTAGGACGACCTAAAATTAGAAATTTCCACTAGTAGATGTTACAAAAATATCTACCAGAATCTCTGGCTGTTAATTTGTATCTTTTCAGTATTGTTCTAACAGTAGTACTAGTTTGGTCAAGGCTCAAGTGTATGACTCAGATTCCCACCCCCACCACTTTAAACATCAGCTTTATTCAGTGATTTAACACTTCTCTGTTTTAGAACATAGAGTTCCAAGGTAAGTGTAATTTATTCCTTTGTCTCTTAGAAGTATTTGAGGTTTAATTTAGTCACGTATATATCATGAAATATTTAGAAGTGTTATGTAAATGTGAAGCACTGTAATGATCACTAATCTAGTACTGTTGTTAGTCTACTTATCTTGCTGAATTTTGGAAATGGCTTCAAAAATCATTCTTTTAGTAATAATCTTACAAGGATATTTTGTTCTAATTTCTTGACATGAACAATTTATGCAGTGTGACTTTCTTCAGATAGTAAGGGTAAGTGAAGAACTGATTTAGCCTGTATCACAAGTAAGACTCCTGTATTAATATGAAATTCTGTGGTTGGGATAGGAAGGAATAGAAGAGTAAATACTAGGAAGTGGGCCAGAACTAGTTGCAAAAACAGTAATAATATAATTTTGTGAATTTAATGCATAATTCACAGTAAGTAAATTATATGATTCTTCTATCAGTCATACATTTCTAACACAGCTGGATTTAACCATGAGCAAAACAGAATTAGTCAAAATTTACTGGGAATAATATTCCCAGTGACCATGGTAAGAAAACCCATATATGACTAGGTTTTCCCAATGATTGGATCCTTAATGAAAGTTCTCTGAGAAGAATATTTTGCTTTGAATAATTAAAGCATGCATCATAACTTAAATTGCAGTGCTAATGACTAAATTGAATCAAGCTTCTCCCATGTTACAACATTTCTACAGATAATTACTATCCTCTTCTAAAGTAGTTTGTCAAATTGGACAGAGTGATTTTGTGAAGGAAGTTGCACCTGAGATGCTGCCGTGTCTTCTAAGATTTGAGACATTCGCTGTTTATGACAACTGGGATGTTACAGATAACAGCTGATAAAAACAACTGATGCCTTACTGTATAGACAACCAGATTATGATTCTTGATTATGTGTTAACATAAACCATAGTTTTTAACTGAAAAAAAAAATCTGAAGTTGTTTTTTCAGTGAAATGAGATTGTTTCTGGTGTCAGGAAGCTATAAGTTCAAGAAAATTACCCATTAAAAATACCTTCTCAGAGAGCAAGAACTAAAAGGAACTCAAAACCCTAAATCAGCCTGCAAGCCTAATCATCTACATGATAAAAACCAGAAAGTATAAGTTGTTTGAAACACAAACAGCAGCATGTCATGAACACTGGGAAAAGTGTAGCCTACTCTCAATTCATCTCTCTGGTGTCTGTGAAAGGTGGAAGAGTTTCAAAGGAATGCTTTGGGTTTAAAGGCCGGCAGGGTACCATGTAATGAATGGGATATTCACCAGCAAGGTGTGATATCCATGTTGTCATCTATTCTCTCCATGATTTAAATGATAGTTTAAAGAGAACTTCTGAATTGTACAAAAATCTAATTACTGGGATGATGCATACACTTAAGTCACTTTTTACTCCTATCGGCAGAGATATTTGTACAAAAAAATTTTTTAGTCATTTCTTAATCACTTTCTAAAGAATCTAGTGATTAATCTGGATTAAACTGATCGAACTATGTATTAAAAATGAAATATTCTTGTCAGGATAGCATAAGATTTTGTATTTTTGATGGCCAGTGTTTTGTCACAATGAGATAACACACACTTCAGAGGTGATAAGTGGGTGTGAATTTACTCCATCAGGGGAATATACCAGTACAGTACCAAAACCTCAGGGCAGGTGGTCATCTGTGGCATAGTACATGATGGCAGAATATCCATCAGTTTTTTGAACTGAGTCTTCCCTGGCTTCTTTTCTGAGAACAGAGGGAAAGTCAACTCTTGGCAGAATTCAACCCACATTTGCAAGTAGTGTGAAATAACAACCCTAATAATAAAATTTACTTATGTATTTTTCTACCATGATTCAAAATCAATACAGTTTGTTCCTATTATCTTTAAGACTTTTGCACACATTACAAACTTAAGATATCCAGCATCTTTGTGAAATAGAACAACATCAATATTAGAAATGTCATGACAGATACAAGACGAGAATGTAAAGTTCTTGTCCTGTGTCGGCATGACCATTTTTCCTGCCCTTAATATGCACAGAAATTAAATACATTTTGAACTGTCTGGTTAGTAAGCTAAGAATCTCGGTAGAGATTATAACATAAGTGTTTGTATGGGGTGGTTATTTATGATTAATGGTGCATGCTATTTGCAGGTTAAGCTGCTATTTTCACTAAGTAATGGCAACAGAGCCTTAGTCAGCAATGATAATATGAACATAATGCATACCAGGATGCAGTGGCAGAGGAACAGTGGCAAGAGATCTAAATATAAAGTAGAATGTTGGCATTTCATATATTAAAGAGTAGGAAATCCTATGATTAAAATAAAGTATTTCATGCAATTTTGTAATCTTTAATGCCTTTTTTTGTCGTGGTGGGACCTGATGATTCTTGTGGGTCCCTTTCAACACAGCATATCCTCTGATACTGTGAGGTAAAGAGATAGTGTACACTCTTGCTCTTCATGGCTAGATACAGTTGTGGAAGGGTATTCTTGTGTAATTAAAGACTGTGGATTACAAAATGCTGATCAGTGTGGAGCAGCAAAATAAACTGCTATCACTAATTTCAATTTCCAGAGTACAGAAAGTGATTTTTAAAACCTCTGAAGGGCAAAATTTTTTATTTGAAATAGTGCACATTAATTGGATAATTGTGTGTGCAAATGGCTAATTGTCATTAGCAAATTCAATAACCCTATCAGCATATATAATAATTGTAATTATGCACTCAAATGGAGTGCATTCTTGCTAAATTGTTTAAAACTTATATATGGCAAGGCCAAAGATATATTTAAGGCAGTACCCTCCTTGTATTAGAGGTCTCATCTTCTACTTCATGTTAATTATTTAGGATCAAGCTTCATTCTTTGCTTCACAAGATAGTGAGAATTTTTTGCTTGGTACTTAAAAGACAATCTCTT
>WBMV01007323.1:614389-676087 GCA_013396655.1 Campylorhamphus procurvoides
TTTCCCAAGCATGATTCAAATGTATAAATCACATATTTGTTTTTTTTTCTCTTCTTGTGTAAAGCTGGTGTTTTAGCTTCACTGTCATTTCACTGCCCCTTATGTCTCTGTCATACCTTTTCCATCTTTATAACAGTGACTGTTTCCTAGCACAAAGCCAAAGAATTTCTTCCCGATCTTTCTAGTTCATTTATCTTTCAACTATTGCTGAAAGAAATAGGTATTCTGAATATATTCAAAATTACACTGAACATACCTGTGAATCGGAGGGAATTTATGCTAATGGATAAATTAATTCTAGAATCTAATCCCTCAGGCAAAAATTATTTCTGAACCATTTTGTTCCTAACAGTGTATAAAGTGAGGCATGGAGGAGTAGAGTGTTCAGTCATGGTGTCTTTATAAAGCCAAAACTCAGTCCTGCATTTATGTGGAATGTCATCCATTCTGTGAAATATCTTAGTTCGTATTTTATGAACAATAATGAAGATTCAATGCATAGCATTCAATGTATCCAGGAGAAAACATTGCCCTCTGTTTAGATGAAATAGGTCTTTCTGGTGAAGATTTTCATTGTGTATAATAGCAGAACTGCTGGCCTCAGTATTCTTCCCATGAATGTGGGCAATGTTTTCACTATTATGGATTCAAGCCAGAAGCAGTTTGAATTTCTTATAAGAAACCTGTGTGGGGCAAAGTGAGTTCAATACAATGGTTTGTTTATAGAATGCATTGCTGAGATGCACGTGTTGCTTAGAAGATTTAGAGAATTCTGTAATCCTTGATATTTTGAAATGAATAAAGATGCAGAAATATATTAATATTGAAGTTCAAATTACCAAAGGAGAATGGGACCAAATTATTGTATGTGTAAACAAAACAAAATTGTGGTCAACTGAATAATTTTTAAACAGGTCATAAATCACTAGCTATGTGCCGTACAAGAGCTTTTTCTATAAACTATAGATGAAATATATCAGATACTGAACAGAGCAGATGTCTATAAGGTATCACTGATTTTTGAACCACGTAAATGTTCGCTTTAAATCAATCATAACATGGTTAAGAACTTATTACTGAAGTTTAAAAAGTACTGCACTGAACATAAATACACAACACAAGTAAATTTTATTAGATGAAGAGCAAAAAGGGACTGATGCATCTAACATTAAAGAACTGTCCTTGACATTTTGGGAAACTGAATCTGTGATAGTAGTCCAGATCATGACACTCTTGTTCACTGCATCTAGTTCAAAAGGAAGCATGGTAACTAACTGTACAACCACTTAACAAAATACAGAGTCTTTTTTGTGTAATTTAACTCAAGTATTGGGTTTACTCATGTCATGGACCCACTGCATGCACAAGATACCACAGAGAGGTCTTTGAGGAAGCCATATCTGAAGATGAAAAGGCTGTCAAGAGAACACGGAATTGAGGGGAAAGGAAAGGTCTGTCTCAGAGATCATCCTCCAAATAGAGTTAGTATTTATTTTAGGCTGGAGTTAGAAAGGGGCTAGATGGACTTAGAGAAATTTTCATTGGTCTACAATGATTATAAGGACAGCTATCAATAAAATGGAAGAGAAATGAAATCTTTATCTTTTATAGTGACAAAAGGAAATGACACAAGAAAAAGTTAAAAATGGAAAACCAGAACATTCTGAAAAATCTTTAAGGAGAAATGGTTTGGTCAAGATAGTCAATGTTCTCGTTTAACTGAGACATGGACACTCCTGTTTAGTTTTTTTTCCCTGTGGTTGATAGATATCTAAAGAAAGTCCTGAAAAAGACATTCATGTAGTGATATGTCCTCTGAGTATTATTTCAGCAGACAATGCCCTTCCTGAACCAAAAGTGCTGATTCAAACATCAGTGGGAATTCTGGTGACTGACACGTAACACACATTCAGATTCCAAATTCTTTTGAAAGATACCCATTTTCAACCTATATTTGCTTGTTCTTGACTTTCAGATGTTCCTGTTCATACTAGTTTTCGACTTAAGATATTAAGACTTGTGTTGCTGAGTGTGAAAAGATGATGTCTCCACTACTGGCATTCCTCCAGCCCTTTTGATTTACAGTCTAATTGCATCTGATGTCTGTGGTGTGTGGCTTTATTGCATGAGGATCAGTGGTTACAGGAGCAAGTTCAGTGGCTTTAACGCAGGAGTGTAACTTCAAGGGAAGAATAAACAGCAGGAACAGATGAAGTGCTAAGCAGCCAACTGCTAAGACCATTTTCTTGGAATAGTTTTAGCCATAAAAAAAGAGTGCAGTGAATAAAACCAGTAAAATAATAGAAGAGGTACTTCTCATTAGAATAAGCTTCAAAGATTTCTGTGAGACAAGACTGACTTTCTTCTTTCAGAAAGATAACAAATAAACTGCATCAAGAATATGATCTTCTCCACAGCAATGGTACACTTTGCTTTGATAGATTCTGGGGAGCAATGCTTTGAAGAATCTGGAGTTCAAAAGTTCAAAAGAATACTTCTATACTATGATGTATAGGATTTTTATGGCATTTTAATAAGCTTTACTTTGAGATACATTGTTTTTTTCTGTTATCAGAATTATATTTTTCTAAAGAAAATTCATTTAATAATGGAAATAAGAAAGAAAAAAAAATAATCAGAAGAAGCATATTTACCTGTGAAATTCTTGGCTGAGAATTAGAACTTTGCTATTGAGCTTGGACTCTGTCAACTTACTGCTCAAAGATTTACAGTTTATGGGGAGGAAATTGTTTCAGCTTTCCAAGCCTCGAGATTTCACTAATGAAGCTGCTGAAGGGTCTTGAGTGCATGTCCTGTGAGTAGTGGCAGAGGGAGCTGGGGTTGTTCAGCCTGGAGAATGCTCAGGGAAGACCTTATCTCTCTCTCTACAACTACCTGAAAGGAGGGTGTAGCCAGGTGGGGATCAACCACTTCTCTCAGGCACTAAGCAATAAGAGGACAGAGTCTTAAGCTGTGCCAGGGGAGGTTTAGTTTGGACGTTATGAAGAATTTCTTCACAAAAAGGGTAATTAGATATTGGAATGGGCTTTACAAGGAGAAGGTGGAGTCACCAGGAAAAGAATGGATACGGTATTTAGTGCCATGGTCTAGTTGACATGGCAATGTTAGATCATAGGTTAGACTTAATGATCTCAAAAATTTTTTCCAACCTATTTGATTCTGTGACTTCTTTGTGAGGCTAGCAATATTTGCTTTGAAACGTAGTATTTCCCAAAGGAGCTTTTTCACAAGAGGTGCAATGCAGTAGTCCACTGGGTTTGCTATATAATTTTAAGATATAGGACATAAACTAGAATATAATGTCAATTTATCGATGCTACCAGTATGTGGACATACTGGGTAAAACTATTTTTTCTTGCTTTTGCCCTGTCCCATGGATAGGAACTATTTCTGAAAAGTGAAAAATAAAAATAGAATTTTCATGTTATTGAGTGGTTCTGTGGTCTTTGCACAAGTAATGCAATAACATCACATTTTGGGAACTAGCAGTATGGAAGTCTATAAAAGAGGAAATCTCAACAGGGGCACTTTGAAGCATCTTTATTTGTTATACTTAAACCTCATTTTTATAAACTACTTTCCCAGAGAACATTTTTTGTTGTTGTTGGCAACAATATGGAGAGGAGAGTATGAGGCAGAAGCATTAAGGTTTGTCTTTACCCACTCTTTATCACATACCAGAGAACTCCACCATGTTCTGCTGAAAGCAATTTGGATTGCAAGGAATTGTGTGCTAGGGGCAAAGAACAGCAAACATACAATATCAGTCCTGTGATTATAGGGACATCATTCTGAACTCCACCTTTCTTGAAACGTAACAGAAGAATACATGTATTAAAAAAAAACCCAACAAAACAAGCATACAGAAAAACAAACAAAAAAAGAAATTTTTGAAATTTTATTATAGACATACTTGTAAATTTATGCGAGCAAAGCTGCACGCTTTCCAAAGGCTGGAAGAACATTTTATAGGGAAACAAGTTAGTGTTGTCATAAGATTAATTTCTTTTGAGCATCCTCTTTTCCCTTGAGAAAATAAAACAATGTGATTGATACTGATTCTAAAGAATGCTCTTTTCAAATAACATTTTAAAGTTAGAGCTACAAAGGCATGTGTAATTAATTAGAAGAATAAAGTGAAATTTTGAATGTAAGACCTTCATGCAGCTGGGAAGAAACAGAAAAGGCATTTTTTTCATATAGAACAATGTGTTTTATAAAAGGCTTAGTTTAATGAACAGATCCGAGGAAGTGACTCACAGCATATAATTTATTTGACAAGTTTTTTCTTTTCCTTCTCATGGTGAACCAAAACCAAAGAATATTTTTTGGTTTTGAAAAGGTAATTATTTATTTTTTATTATTTTACTTTTTATGGTAAAAGTGATTGCAAGTTTTCAGGGACTGGAAAAACTGTATTTGATACTCTGATATCTCTATATTAAATTATGATTATAAATTGCAACATATTCCTTCTGTTTCCTGACTTTTCTAACATAGCACTAAGCTGTCTGTAGTCCTGTATTTTAAGCAATATCCCATGCCGATTTAATACAGCTAATCTCAGTGCAACTGCTCCCATGTGCAAGAGTTTAATGTTTGATGTGTGAGAATTCAGTGCAAAACTTCATATGTGTGGTCTGGGCCTTATCCAATGGAAATCATCAAGACTTTTTTTCCATTGATTTCAGTGGCAGTGGATCACTGTTCCTTGGAGCATCTTGATGAGTGAAAACTCAAATACCTTCAAGTACATGGGTCATGAAGACAAACTGGTTGTGAAGAATGTTAAGCAAATACTTCAGAGAATTTTTCTTAGGAGTCAGATTAATTAATTGCCTAGAGTGACATGAAGTTTAATTTGGTTAAGATTTTTTGCTTAAGCCCTTCTTTAACTTGATGCGTACTATTCTATTTCATCATTATTATTCGTTTTGCTTCAGAAGTGATGAAACTGTGAAATAAGAATAATCTCCTTCAGCTTATGACCAGGACAATCCTGATTTCAGGGAGTTTGTCAGTTTTTCTTATCATGCAATACAGTTTCTGGGTATGAGGGCATTTGAAAAGGAAGAAGCATCTTTGTTTTCACACAGAATGACATCTTAAAATTTGCAATATCACTCTAAAGAGTCAATTCAACCATCAGCTTTCCAGAAGGCCTTGTTCTTCACATGTCTCTGGGAGATGTTGGTACTCTTCATGTAACATTTATTTTTTTGGGCTTGCATAATAACCAGGGGTAATGGCTCAGCCCAGAGTACTGTGCATTAGCAGGCTAAATAGCAGTGAGTTTGCTTCCAGGCAGATTTGGCAAGTCCTAACAGGAGAACTCTTTGTTCTGTGTGATTCTAATAGACATTTGAATCTTTGGAAAAACATAAAATTCTGACATATTTTTGCATACATTTAAAAAAAAAAGACATAGGAGATTAAGTACTTACCTGTCAGCATGCAGTATCTTCTTAAGCCTGATTTTATCCTGTTCATTTCATTTGCAAATTTAAGTGTAACTGTCTGATGATAGATGGTTTTGTGAATTAGATGAGACCTTCAGAGACAAGTACCTGAAGCAACATAGGTCAGAACTGTAGTCCACTGGCAGCACAGTATGAAGTAATTTACCTGCCAACTCTTGCCTTATAGCTAACAAACCAGTGGTTTTCTGTGACTGTCATAGCCATTCCAGTTGCTTTAAAAGTTTAAAAGAATTAAAAGTGTGAACTGATCATTTTAAATTAGTGGGCCAATGCAAACCCCATAGTTCTACTTAAGCTGCTTGAATGGGATCAGAAGGTTTAACACGGAGCATGTCTGTGTTTATAAAATAATGTTTCTTGGTGACTTTTGCAGACAGTGTTGCTGAAAAAGACTGTGTGACTGACACATCATGTCCCAGGAGACTTAGTTACTGATATTTAAACAACATGTTCTTTAGATAAACCAAAAGTATTACAGAGTAATCTCACAAGAGGGCCTGCTCTACCATCTGCTATGGACAGACCTTCATTTACTCTACATTTTTCAAGAAAGGCACATATCTGCTGCATGACATAGGCCAATTGGACTGTCTCCAATTACACTGCATTCTTGTCTTTGGGATGTAGTTCTAAAGAGTCTTGCTGGAAAACATGAAGTGCTTCAGTAGAGAACAATACCAGAATCTGGGAGAGGAACATTTACTTTTGTTTACATTCAACTTCATCTATGTCTCAGACTAGTATCATGACTTATAGTTTAAAGCACATTTTTTGTCAGATGAAGTCAAAATGGAAGTCATAGACTGCCTTGATTTATCTGAATAAATATTCAGGAAGGAATATTTTATCTAAATACTGTTACAATAGGAAAAGAGTTACCCCTAAAACACAGGAGAATGGAATAAGAACACAAAGACAGAATTTTGTCTAATTCTCTTGAAGAAAATAATAAAAAAAAATTTGAAAATTCTTTAATTGCCCTGGGAAACTGTTTGAGTCTTATAAAAAAATATTGCTCTATAATGACTCATTTTTTCTAAGTAGCCCTTTGTAGTGTTTCTTTGTCCTCAAACTTACAAGTGCATTCCTAATAACTTTTCAGAAGTTTTGCAGCAAATTAGATTCGTCTTTTCATTGTCAACAAAGATTTCAGACTGAGAAATCGGTCCCTGCTCTCCCAGAAATATTGTGGATGCTCTCATTGTGATATTTGAGTGTTAAAACATCCAGCTGCAGTGGTACAAGAGGTTGCCCCTGTCTCTTCAATAGCAGAAGTACCTTGGTCCAAGCATAACCTTAAATCCACATCTTTTTCCTTGTGGATCCAAACACCAGTATTTCCTACACTACTAAGAAGCTCATCTTTTATATCTGGCTGGATGTATAGTCAGCTGTGAATGTTTCCCTTCAGATCTGAGGTTCAAACTGCTACTGCAAGTCTCATTTCCACTTCAGTAACAAAGACTGAATCTGCATTTGAAATACAAACATCCTTAATGTAATTGTGAAGTAGAAACTGTTATTGTATCATCTCTCTTGATGATGCATATTAATCATTGGTATCTTCAGTTTACCTGACCAATTTTAGAATGTCTTTCTATTCTATTTTCAGGCAGGTAGCTTGTAATAGCAAGACTGAAATGGTACCATTTTTTGTTATCTCCTGCCACTAAAAGAGGACTAAGAATCTATAGGACTGAAACAAAAATACTGCAAATATTTTTCTTCATCCAGAAAAATATCAAGATTCCAACTTCTTTGCAGAAGTTGTACTTCCAACTATTTCCATGGCTTTTATGGATAAAATGTATGTATTATTAATAGAGCTGTGGTATGCATTATCATAACATTCTTCAATAGAAACAGAGATTATTTAAACTGACCTATGCTGGATGTGTACCATAGTAAAAGTTTAATGGAATTTAACATTTTAGTAGATTTCATTGGGGTAAAATTGTCCTGAAAATTTTAAATCAAATTACTTCAGTGTCAAGTAGTTTTAATAAGAAATCTGCCTGCTAGCTACAATAGAGAATTGTAAGTCAACAGTATTCTTAGATTTTGTTCTTAGTGGCAAGTGCTCTGTTTGCAGCCTAATTTCACTTTCATATCTCAGGTGATGTCTCTGTGTGAAATCAGTATAATAAAGACTTACTACAGTTTTAATTGTATTAAGAGAATTAATGCTTAAAAAAAGAGATTTTCTCCATTGGCTGATCAACATATGTTTATTCACTCATTCACTGTAGCAAACACATGACTAATGAAAATGAAGCACTGCTGAACTCCTGAGGGGATCCTTTCTGGAGCCAGAGAGAGTAGGAGCCTTGTCATTGTCCACATATGCAACAGATGAGACCCTGGTAGCAGGATCGCCCTAGTGACAGCTCAAAGCAAAGTGTTCTGCATCTTTACTAAATACTGTGATAAAAAACAGTATAAACTGAAAGGCTTGGTTATGGAATTTCTTTTGTTTCAGATATGGAAAATACCAAGTACAGTCTATTTTGATCAAGTTGTCAAAAATATCTGCCATAGTATTTGACTATAAGATCTATATACAGAAAACCTGAGGAGATGTATCTCTTCTTAAAATGCTGTTGTCAACTTTCTCATTTCAAATAACTGACAGGGTGGTTCACAATGATTTGTTTTTATATACTTGTAAATTTTACCTCTATATATGTGTTACCTCTTTTAGTGTAGGTGCCAAAAGAAGCAGCTTGACTGATAAGATGGAAGGTTTAACATATATATATTGAATGCTTTTCATCAAAATTATTTGGTGTCTTTTCATGTGACTTCCTTCACAAAGAAAGCTTTAACTGAAAACAGGTCAAGTATATCTGTGTTCCAATTCAAATGGCTGGTCATACTCTTTCTTTGTAAATTGTTATTTTAGCACTTTCTTTCCTTCTTTTTTTCCAAAATTATTATGCCATACTGTTGAAGCACCTGCCATGTTTATTTCATTTCAGTGTCGGGTGAAAATAATTTTAGTTCTGTGAAATGATTCATACATGCACACAGTTTTTCAAGCACAAAAGGTTTCTTAGAAACGAAAGGGTTTATATAACTGTAATCCCATTGCAACAAAACGTAACTCTATCAAGAAGAAAATAAATCTTTCTCTTTCTTCCTGACATTTTTCTCAGAATTCACATTGCTGGCAAAACTGTACTTAAAGATAAGCAACCTGAGCCCAAATTCTTATATGGAATCAAGTAATGTGATCCTATAATAACATATATAGCAAATAAGTGTATGTCAAAACAAATGCCTGGGATGACTTCAGTGCTAATAATTTTGTTAGTATTGACATTAATTCCTTAATATAAAACAAACAAACAAAAGTTTACAAAGTATGTTCCTTCTCTTCCCTCCCTTTCCTCCCTTCCTCCCTCCCTCCCTCCCTCCCTCTCTCTCTCTCTTTCTTCCTTCCTTCATGCTTCAGTATTATTCTGTCTGGAGAAAACTTTGTTTTCTATAAAGTGAACCTGAGTGTTTGTTGCAGAGGTTTTAAGGAAAAAATAAAACTACTGATTCTAGTGACCTTGAACAAAACTGGTTTATAACTACCTCCCATCTAATCATTTAAACAGGGCTGAGATTTGGAATAAAATTCCTCCTCAAGTTTAATTCAGCATGTCCAAGCTGCTGTCTTGAAATCAGGCTAAGCTGCGACAGGTATTTCCTCCCAGTGAATGTCTTATCTCTGAGTCAGTAATTTCATGTATGTCTGTGCGTTCTGCTTGAAATAACATTCATATCTTAGAGGAACGTATTTTAACAAACTTCTAACTCACAGTGGGGGGCTGATTTGCTGTGTTGTAGGGTGTGACACTTTGTAACAGCAAGACAAAACAAGAGATTATTTTCTTATCTAGGCTTTTGTTCCTAAGAGATCTTTAGTCCATTGATTATATCATATTAGAGTTCTGAGGTAAGTCTGTGAAATGACTGACCTGACAGAATAGAGCCAGAGGCATCAGAAATAACTTAAATAACTTGGGCCAGTTCAAAGCTAACATCATCTTACAAATAAATTTAAGGAGCGAGGGATTTTTTAACACTTGATTGACACTTCCTTGAAAATAATTTATTTTATAGATCTCAACCAACTGCAAGTTTTTACTTTTTAGTTTATCTTTCTCTGATTTTGCTCAGGTTTAAGATTACTGAAAAGTGTCATTAGTGCACATATATCCAAATGCAGTTAGCTGATTAAAAAGAATTTTAATAAAACAAGGCTAATACACTACAGCTGTTTGACTTACAGTTGGTTTAAACCTGCTCAAGTAAAACAAATATTACTTTCAATTAATATACATTGGATAATAATAATACACCAAAATTTTGAGAAATCCCAGTTTGCAGTAGGAAAAGCTTTGGGAATCCTCCAGAACAAAAAGTGTTTTGAATAAAATTTGGGGGAATACCTTTGTAAATAATTGTCTTAATAAAAGATTTTTTTTGCAAGACATAACTAAATGTGCATTCATCACAGAGTTATTAAGTACCAACACTTCATTTTTAAATAAGATTTGTTCTACATGCTCAGAATAATTGAGGAGAATATAGGTAATAATTTTACCAGCTCCTGAAAGGTGGGCAAGGGAAGCACATTTGCTGCTTCCAGGAGGTGTCAGAAAGCACCTAGAGAATACACACAGCATGGTACTTCTGTTTATTCCTGAATAATACTGACATTACAGTGTATAGACATGCAATAGTACAGCATACGTAGACTGTAGATTTTATCAGGTATTGGAAAAAGTAGGACTTCTAAATGTCCAGTATCTGGGTAGGAGATTCCAAACCTGCTAGGGCGAATGGACATAGAGAAGCATAATTCACCTGAATAAACAGGGTAGGTCTGGGAAATGTGCATGTTTGTTTTATGTCTATGAGAGTCAAAGTCACTTATAATGCATGACTGAAATCAGCATGGTCTGCCCAAACACAAACCACAATTATCACATTCCCAAATAAAAACCTACCAGTAAAAACTGATCTTTTGTGGAAAGGTGACCATTTAAAAATAAAGTGAAAATAATTCTTTAAACAGCTCATTGGGCAGGGAAAAGAATGTGTAGCTGAGTGAGATGCTGTGACTAAGAATACACTGGAACACTGAAACAGCTGATAAAGATGTCTGAGGATTATGACCTACTAATAAGTGAAACTGGAATATGATAACATATTTTTACATCCTAAAGCAATGCTAACATTACACAGCTGAGAACTCTGGCATCCACACACAGCACTGGAATCATAACAGACTTGCTGACTAGAGATAGGCTCATTTGTGGGACATATGATTAAAGCCTGTGATGCCGCAGGGTCTTTTTGGTTTTTGATTTTTTGATTCTTTTAATTTTATAGATATTAGAAATTATTGTAGATCTAATGTATTAGTAATGTAACTTTAGTAGCTGAATGNTGCAAGGAGACTGTTGAGAGACAGGCCTAACTCCACAGAAATGTCTTTAAACAGCAGATATAGCTGAAATATTGAGAAATGCTCAAAGCAGTGTTCAGAGGAAGTATACATAATTAAAATAAGAAAATCCTGACAAAAGACATAAAGGATTTAGAAAAAAATAGAACAACTGCCGATTTCCATATATAGTATACACCATCAGGAAATTACAGGAAAGGAAAAATTAAGTGCCCCCAGTTCACAGCCAGTATTATAAATTAAATGGAGAATATAATCCAATCAACAAATGAAAACAAACTTCAATATACAGTGTCTTAGAACCCAGAGACTTCTAACTAAGAAATCCAATATTAGGAATAATGCTGAATACTACCATGAAGTGGAAAACAGTTTTAGTAAAGCTGAATCTCTTCAAAATGTTGTGTTGTATAAGTGGTCTGCCAATCCTATAATGCCATAATGCAGCTATTACATCAATAGCTAATTTAATTCCAACTGGATGGTGAAGCTTGTTACAATGCAATCCAGACACAGTTACAAAGAGAAAAGCTTGCCTGGAGTAATCTGACCAGGTGCTATGGATGTATGACAAAACTACTCTAAGGTCAGCGAGTGAAAAACTATTGTAGATGACAAACTTTTAAAAAACACAAAATACCATGATTAAATATCTTATTAGAGATCTTATTACACAAAGCAGAGGTAAACCACAGAAGCAGAATTTTAGCAACAATACAGACTTCATTTAGCACAGTGCTTAAACAGAGTGGGAAGAACAGTCCAGTTAGTTCAGTTTAATATTATAACACTATCAGAAGGGTATATTTCAAGGAGCTGAGCACACTGAGGCTGAACCAGAAATAAAAATGCTATAAATTTATTGGGATGAGGAGATCAACCAGTTTTTAACATCCCTTTCCTTGTTAGTCACAGTACTTTCCTCTGATGGCAGGCATGTGTTTATAGTGAAGAATTTCACCTTCTTTCCTCATGAGACACAAGGAGCTAAAGAGTATATTGTTCTTTTGAGCTCTAAGCTCATGGGAGGATCAAAGGTAGCCCCTTGAGAAGACCCAGCTGGGAAGGGAAGAATTCAGGCTTGATTCTTCTTTTGTTCTCTTCAGTTTCTTCTGCTCCAAACAAAATTCCTCTCTGTTTGTCTGTAGGTGTGTATAGATAACATGCCTATATGCTATTAAGACTCACTAAACTGAATTACAATAAAGATTTTAAAACAGCCATTATACATCTTCCTCCAGATGCCCAAAGATACACCTGTTACAAAAAATTCCATAAACTTATTCCTAACATACTTTTAAAATATTTCCATCTCTTATGCTGGGTAACAGTAAAGAGAAGGATTCCAAAATGCTTTGATGTATCTCAGCAGCTGTTATGAACTATTTCTTTTAATGCCTCTTTTCTAGGGGGTATCTATTCTCACAACGATTTAGACATCTGTCTACATACCTTTGGTAAACTTGTAACTTTCAGAAATATACAATAAGGTGGAATTCACATTTGAGGAGAAAATTAAGGGAAAGTTAAAGTACTAGATGTTCTTATTTTGACACACAGATTTTACTTACACTGGTTAATATTAATATTCCAGCATATTCATTTTATTTCTTTCTTTAGATTCCTATCAGCATACGTGTTATTCTCAGAGCATGAGAATACACTTTGTATAGCCAGATTTTTTTTTCTAATTTAATGCTTGAATTAAAAACGGTGAAGTTTTGTTAGATTCTTTCTTTATTTTCATGCTTCTATCTTGTTAAGGAGATCATTGAGCAATCTTTTTTCTTGTGGGCTCTTATTTTGATCTCTATTGTCAGAACAAATTATCTAATATTAGTTAATTGTTGGTAAGCCATATGGTGCCTATAATGGACACCTGCCAAATCAACAGAAATAAACAAGAATAAAAAGTTATTTCATGCTAAGTGTGGTTATGTATAAGGGTGCTACAGGGTCAGCTTTGGGTTCAGTTATATGCACTATTTTCAATGAAGAACTAAAAGACGAATTAAAGGCTAAGCATATAGCCTCTGCAGATAAGAAAATATGAGCAAATACAAGAGCAAAAAAAGTAGGGAACTAGAATTCAGTATATACTGAAATAGTTTGAAAATGGTTGAAAGAATAATTTAATTTGGAGACAGTGGTTTGGGAGGAATAGGCAACTAGAAAACAAATGAAGTTCTTAGATTAGATAATGAACTAGATTACGAATTGAGTGCGAATTTGCAAAGTTCATGCTGTTGTGAAGCAGGTAAACTTCACGCTGGACCATACAAAAAAAAAATAAGCAAAAATAATAAGCTGAACCCTGCATAACAAGAAAAGTAGATGTAAAACCCACAATGCTCAACATAGTTTCCATGTCCATTTCCAGGCCCCGCATTGCAAGAAAGATATTCACTGCCTGACGTAGGTCTGCAAAGGGAAAAAAGGATGGACCACTCTGCTCAGGCTGAGGTGCAAAACGGCCGTTTATTAAAGTGTGAGCCCGGCTTATATAAGGTAGGGTGGAGAAGGTTCTGGAATGGGGGTGGATTCTAGGGAGGAGTTAGGGCAGGCCTACATCAAATAAGGGAAAAAGGGGAAGGACGTCTCCTAATATGGGAAGGTCTGGGAGGAGTTAGGGAGTGGCCAGCCGGAGGTGGAACAAGGGGATGTGCCGTTGTCATGGGCACCGGCTGGCCAATGGGGAGAAAACAACTGACCAATTGTTGAACGACCAATGGGGGGTAAGTAACTGGGGAAACTGGGGTACAACTGACCAATTGTAACATTTGTAATAATGACTATTCTAATCCTACTCTAATACAACGGTAAAATCCTAACTAATCAACTTTCAACTTGAGAATTTCCCTATATGTAAGGTGACACAGGCTGCATTTCCACTTCGGTTGCTTCTTCGACAGTGTCCTTCTTTTTCTGTGATGGTTTCTTTCACTTCCACCTTCGATATGGTCTTTCTCGTATCCCAACATCTCCCCCTTTTTTGTTTTCGATGGGTTAATGCAGAGGAAAACAACCGAAACTGAGAAGCTTAGCAAACATGACACATTGAAAGATTGGAAATATGTTTTCAGTTCTCTCAAGAAGGACAGTTAATAATAAAAATCTTCAGGGGTATAAATGTGTAAACAAAAATGAATAGCACATTCTCTATCTGTGGTACAAATTAGTGAAGTTGTCAGGGAACCCTGTCTCAAAGGCTGCCAAAACAACCAGGATGAACAGTTTCTATGAAGTGATCAACACCAGAAACGGACAACTACCTCAAACCTCAGAACTTTATGTTTTAAAAGATTTTCTATAGCATAGATAGTGACTTATTGTATTAGATAGATAGTTATTCCCCCTGTATTTGTATGTTTTATTCTGATTGGTGGTGGCTACCCGGTTACCGGTTTCCTATCGGTTGTGTATTCCCTATTTTTTCATTGGCTGGCTTGTGATGTAAACCCAGCATCATCATGTGAGGCTAGTCACGCCCCATCTGTATTCCCCTCCTTCCCTCTTATCTCTTGCTCTACTTGCTGTGCTCCGCCCCAACTCCTCCCACTTTCCCTGAACCCTATATCAGTCCCATGCTCCCTGAACAAAAAGTTCCAGGCTTCTTCACCCTACCATTGGCTGAGGACGTTTCTTTTTTCCCTTACGGCACATGGCATAAAGTATATAAGACAGCGAACCAATTACATATCAATATTGTTAATAAGGCATCATCAAAAGTCTTTAAGGAAAAAATAGTATAGTCTCTGTAAAGATTATTGTTGATACAGTTTGACCCCATCCTGGGAAATGAGGAAAGTATATTTTTTTTCACAGAACTTGCACGAAGCTCCGCCACATTTGAGCAAAGGATGGGACTGAACCAAAGGTGTTTGTTTACTTTTGGGTTTTTTCCAATTGTCTCATGGGTAGGCAAGAGAGGTGGACAGCAGAAATACTGAAGAAGAAAATCATTTATTCCGTAGATTAAAAGAGGTTAAAGATCAAAACCAAGAATAGGTTATGCTGTGAACACAGCTTTGAAAAGGAAGACAAGAAATTTGGACTTCTTTTAAAAAAAAAAAGTAGGCTTATAAAACCAAGTACACAAATGGATGACATGGTACACCTTTTTGTGGTATTTCTAATTTTTTTTCTTTTTTTTACTACTATGTTCTTTAGATAATGTAAATTTACAGTTAGAGTCTTGTTGAGTTGATAAAGTGTTTTGCTATCAGTTTTCACATCAGCTGTTTCTGTCTCTGGTAATATTATTCACATATTTCCTCTTGCATCTTGTCATGCAACTTTTTCCTTTTCCTTGCCCTATGTTTTAGACAGATTTATTGCTCCTTTTCCTGGAAGTGGTGTTGGAGAACTGATGTTTACTTTCACTTTCTTAGCACAGTTCAAGATATTTTCCTTTATCCAAATGTTGTGTTTGTATCACTAGAAACTGACAAGCTATCTTCTCAGGAGGTACTAGCACTTACTGTTGATAGTGGCTTTCAGATGGTGCAGCACCTGGACAGTGTTCTGCTATCTTATTCTCAAATCCTGCTGTGGTCTTCAGGTTCAGCTCTTTATCTTCTCAGATAGGGGCTGAGTATCTGTTTACATATATTTTGTTTTCTGTTGTGCTTTATATAATATTCTTAATTTGCTACCAACTTTTACTTATATGCTAAATCTATACTATAGCCCATAATATCGATTATCACAAAGAAAACATCAAGATATTTTGTCTTTATATGGAAATCGGTTAATTATGAAAGCACAGTTGTACGATTTTCCCTATGTCCAGTGTTATGCAGACATGCTTCAGGACATTGTCAAAGCCTTCAGACATCTGTAAGGTTGTTGACTTATCATTGCAGGTATAGGTTAGGTGCAGACTCCTTGGTTGTGCCTACAAATGGAGAGTCATCAAAAAACCTGAGGGCAGCTTCATGGCACTGTAACTGAAATAGGAAAATAGGACTGAGTCTTGTCCATACTGCCTCAAATCAGGTAAGCTTAGAGTCAAGGTCAATATTAGCACTGACAAAGCAGACAGTAACATGAAGTGGAAAAATTATGAGGCAGGCAAATCTCTATCTCAGAGATATAAAGAGGTGGAGTCCACTCCAGAGACTGATGGAACTTTTGTCTAACACAGCAGCAGTGAAAGAATTGTTCTTCCAGAAGCAAATTACTACAGTTAGCTCAAAAAACTGAGACTTCATTGGATCCTTGGATCCAGTACACCTGCAAATTACCTCTTGTTTCTGTCCATTCCTTGTACTGTGGCTTGAGAGAGACACCCTCCAATTGTACTGCTGCTGCATTACAGGGTAATCATCTCAGTGTGATCTTTAGTACTTCTTCAATTTAGCAAGGGTTTTACATGAGATTAAGCAAGTGAGCAGGATACAGCAGAAGGCCAAAGGTGTAGTTAATCTTCAACAAAGAATATTGACTATGAGACCAATTTACTTTTTTCCCTGCAGAATTACTTGGGAAAACAAGGTTCTTCTCACTGCCAAAGACTCAGTGATGCAATATCTCACTTTCTCTTTAAAATCTAAAGTCATGCCAAAGAACTATACACAGAAACTGTACGAAGGTATGCTTACAGCAGACAGATGCATTACCAGTGTCTCAAATGGCAGTGGCAAGGGGAGCAAGGATGATTAGCCAAAAGAGCAGAATCCAGACTCAGTTTACAGGCTTTTAAAATGAAAGTTAATTCAGTGTCATTCTGTTAATCATTAGTACAGGCATACAGAGGAAAAACAGAAAAGATACGTCCCCCTCACCCATCCTTCCCTTTAGGGAAAGGTTATTGACTGGGATGACATATTCACAGACATTATTTCTTTACCCCTCATGTGCTTTCACATACATTTGAAAACAGTGGAATCACAATAAGTGCAACTCATAATGAACAAGAAAGTAATTAGATGCTTAAAAGGTAGAGAAGAAAAGGAGGGGAGAAGGAATTTGAAAACATGGTGGACAGAATGGTGATTTTCATGGTATTATTTATTTTTGAGGTAAAGCCAAATTATAAAACACTTCTTTTCTTTACATGCAAATTAAATATCAGTAAAAATACAGAAGAGATGACAGATTCATCTTTTCTGTTTTCTCTCAGCAGCTTCAAAAACTTATCTTGTTCTTTCTTTCCTCTTAGCTTTGTAGTATTTACAGCAAAGCTTCTGTGGCCAAGGCTTCAGACTGTGGTTATGCTTGGGTTTCATCTTATTCCCTGGTGATTTATACTTTACAGTAGATGCTATAACAACAAAATCTTGCTTTGGGGAATTTGGTTGACCAGCCCAGCATTAAAAAATAAAACATTTGTCTACTCAGCTTCTTTCCCTGGTTCATTATGCTCTCTTTGGAGTAGTATCTGTTGTCATAGTGAAATTTCAGAATGTCGCCATCCGTTCTTATTTCTATCAAGCATGTCTTCCTCTTAAACCTAGAAAAAGACACAAATCTGTCTTCAGAGTATGAGGGTATCATCTGGCTCTCTTAACTTTTTAAAATCAAAGTATGCTTTTCTGCCTTGATATTGTATAACATATATTAAGGTGGTGGCTTTAGAAGAAAGTGTGAATAAAATAAGTGTGAATAAAAACAACTGAAGAGGGAAAATTAATCTCTTATGCAATCTTAAAAAGTTGATGTTAGCTAATACATTTAGCACATGAACCTACCTGTTCTTAAAAATCACAACAAAATGTATTGGTTAGTCTGGGAAACTATGGAAAGTCTGGTGGATCCACTGAGTCATATAATATCAGCACATATCAATTACCAACAAAAAATGATTATGTAAAATATGTTTCATGCAGAATGAATGGTCTTATTTCATAAGGAAATATTCCAACAAGAGACATAGAAAGAAACACAGAAAAAAATTCAGCCATCTTTTAAGAAAACATACTTATAAGCATGTTGCTCCTGATTATAAATAACCAATAATTTTTGGAAGAAATTTATCTTATTTTCACAAAGCTGATTTGTTCTGTATGGGCCAGTTATTCCAATTGTGGAAAGCTTTGTCAAGCACACAGACACATCTCTATCTTGATCACTATTCAATGCCTGTTTTTACATTTCAAAAACAAGCAAGATGAAAATACAATTGCATTCTGAATGTGAAATGCATCTATGAGGCAACAGCCAGAAAAGTAACATCTGTCCATGGGGTAATTAGTCAGATCTTTATGCTGCATTTCAGTTTTCTATGGCTCTTTGTGTTATTTTACCTTAGAAGCTACTTTTGCTCATCCCCAGTCCAATCTATTGGTTTTTAACAACTGTGACCACAAAGTTTCCAGTAAATAAATTATTAAAATGCACTTGAGTTTTAATAGCTTGTCAATCCATTAAATACATCTTTTTTGTTTCTTCAAATAACATTGAGAACACACCTCTGTACATTTAAGGAGATGGTATGTTGTGCTGGCTTTCACTGGGGTGTACTTAATTTCCTCTTCAGTGGCTAGTATGAGGCTGTGCTTTGGATTCATGCTGAACTCAAACTTGACAATATTGAGATGTTTTTCTTATTGCTGAGCAGGGCTTACACAGAAACAAGGCCTTTTCTGCTTCTCCTACTGTTATGCTGGCAAGGAAGTTGGGGTTTCATGGGAGAAGACAGAGCCAGGACTCGTGACCCAAAGTGACCAAAGGGATATTCCAGACCATATGACATCATGCTCAGTATATGAAGTGGGGTAAGGAAGAAAGGGGGAATGTTGGGACTGACAGTGTTTGTCTCCCCAGGTCACGGTAATGTGTGATGGACCCTGCTCTCCTGGAGATGGCTGAACACCTGCCTGCCCATCGAAAGCTGTGAATTCCTTGTTTTGTTTTGCTTGTGTGAACAGCTTTTGCTTTCCCTATTAAACTGTCTTTATGTCAACCCTTGAGCTTTCTTGCTTTTACACTTCTGATTCTCTCCACAATTCTGCTGGTGGAGTAAGTGAGTGAGTGGCTGTGTGAGGCTTGGCTGTGGGTTGGGGTTAAATCATGACATATGTAGCTATGATCCTATGATTTTTTTATTACTATGATGCTATGAACATTAAACCGGAAATACATTTAAGACAATTGTTTGTCACATTTCCATATTTACAGCTGTATAGTTTTGCGTGATTTTTTTTCAGACACAATTAATGACATACTGAATAAATCCAGAGGGGGAAATGTGCAATGACAAGACACTACTGAATGAAAGCAAGTTAGACCACATGAAAGTAAGTAATCCAAGTTACTAAGTCTTTCAGTAACATTACATTGACTACATTGAGTTTAGAGATTAATGAGAACAGCACACATTTATATGTGTGGTAAACGTATTCCTACTTAAGTACCAGCACAAACCATTCTCATGAACAAACATACTAGAAATTCTGCACACTTTTCTCTAAGCTGACCTGTTATACTACATCTCTCAAAATCTTTTCAATGTAACACCATCTAGGGCACAGTAACACAGACTGCCTGGATACATGAAAATGAAAAAAGATATTATCTGTTATGTTGTTAGGAGGGTGAATCCTCCATTGCCCACTGATATAATAGCACTTCATCTGTCTATAATAGTTTTCAGAAAGGTAAAAGGTCACAGGAGATATGAACCAGCAGCAGCCCAATATGGCCAAATAGGAAGTACACTACATAATTTAGGTCAGTTATGTCAATTAGAAAATACAAGATATCAACATGAGCAGAAAATGATAAAATAAGTCACTGGTAGACAGTTGTTTTTTTCAAATAAAAATAATTTTCATTGAAAGCTATTTTGTAGATGGAAAACATAATTTGGAATTTGCATCAATCTTTTTTTTTTGTTTTAAAAATACTTAAACTATTAAAAAAATTTGTAAAAATCTCACCTAAAAATTCTAAATAAATTCAAAATAAAATATATAATTCTTTTGTTCTAAAAAGTGGGTTCATTTCAAAATGAATACGATTTATTTCTAATTACTTAAATCTCTTATAAGTAATTTAAATTACTTATAAATGTATAAACTTCTATTGCAAATAAGATATTAATATTATAAACAACATCATTAAAATATATCCTACAGCAGTACAGGAACTTGAATTTTCATTTAAAAAAATCTCAGAAATCTTTCTTAATCTTATGTAACTAAAGTAAAAGTTCCAACAGAGGTGATATAAAAGAACCATTGTCTAGCAAACACTATTAAAACACTGGCCTAAGTGCTTTAATAGCAATATGAAGGTCAGGTGTGTTTTGTCAAAGGTAAAGTTTTAACTGACAGATAATTATTCTTAATTAAAAAGATATCAAATCGATGGTAGCGATAACAGACTTAACTGTGACCTAGAATCATAAAATCATAAAATGATGGAATCAAAGTCTCATAAAATCATAGAATGAATCCCATTCTTCAGGTGTGTCAACCACACCAGATAAAACTAAACAATAGAAAAAAAAATTATTAGTTCTTTAACTCTTTTTCCTTCCCTGGAATTCTCAGCAAAGATCAGCAGAAATATTTTTAACAAACAAACCTCTGGAGACGTGATGATAAATGGATTCAGGGAAAAAAAACCAGTAACTGGGTGCCACTTGTGAATTCTGTAGTAAAAGAAACATAAACACCATGCTTTTATTAATTCATAAATACTGCTTTATGGTTTGACTTTGCCCAAGACTTGTATTTTCGGGTTTTACATATTACTTTTATTGATTTTAATAATATATACAACATTGCCTAGTCCAGATGAAGCACTATAGCTGTCCTCCCCTCTCTCACAGCCACTTGTCTGGAGTTATAACACATAAGTCAGTGAAGTAATTTATATTCCATTTGTCTGAATTAATGGGCACTAGGACAGCAATGTTTAGTATCAGGAATATATGGTATCTTAGACTTGCACAATTTTAATGGTGCCTCTAATAGCATTTTTCCCAACTTCAGTTACCAATCTCTTAACTGTTCCTGATTAATTTTAAATTAACTTCTCTTGGGTTTCCTAGAACCGCACAATCACTAAACCAAATGAATCCATACCACAATTCAGGTGGCTTCTGTGAAGACTTGTCAACAGAAACTTGATACATTTTTAAGATAAGAAATAGCACATGATTTCACTTTTGTAATCTTGCTTGACATTTATGAACACATGTATTTCCTGATATTCTCTTCTGCATTGCACTGCAGTAGAATAACTTGCCGCTGTGAGCTCTCAGGAAAGCTCCTGACAGAATGCAGCAGGAAGCTGCCTCTCTCAGGGTCACTTGCTCTCCCAGTCTGCCATTACTGGCAACAAGTAACTATCAGCTCTACTGTCAGAGGACACTTGGGTGACCTAAACTAGTCTAGTAACGTAAAAGACCCGCTATTGATATGCTTGAATGAATCAAGGTTTCATAAAAATACCTCAGTGCTTACCAAAATACCCAGATAAGATATCCTTTATTTTTTCATTTGAGGAGTCTTGGGCATCCTCCTTTGGGTTTCCCAAATCACCAACAAAATGCTTGCCAGTTCCCATTATACTTGGGACTTGGCTACCAGCAGTAGTTTTCACAGATCATTACAACATATCTTTTTTATTCAAACAAACTCCATGTCCTAAAACTGTTATGTTGAAACAGTGGCTTCCAAGGAGCCAAAAATCTGCGGAAGTCTTATATTTGTTACTAAGTTATCTCATTTAGTGTTTGTTTAGAAGTGCAAATTTACTTTCCACTGCACTTCATGAATTATTAATTGTACTGTTAAATATGTTATAGACCAAAAACTTTGGGTCAGCTGATTGAAAAGGAGAAACAGTTGTCACTAAATGAGTCCTTAAGTAACTCACTCAAAGTTTACAAATTTGAATAATACAGAGAAAGGACAAAAAAGTGTAGATGCTTTTCTTAAGTATATAGTTTGTAATTACAACTTAAGTGTTCAAAAATTTTCTCATCCCAAAGGCTCGTTTGAAATTAACTACCTCAGGGTTTCCTTCACTCATCTGACTAATTTTTTATTCCTTATTTCTATTACATAGGTGGAGGAGATTTTGTTGGTGTTTTTGAGGGGATGTTTATTTTTGTTTGGTTTAGGGTTTGTTTGTTTGTTAATTAAAAAGATCTGTCCCAAATAATAATCTGACTCTAGCAGCCTGTATGTCAAGAAAAACAGTAAACATACCAGGTTTTCAACCTTAAATGTGTTGATAGAACAGCATCTTTTCTTTGTCTTTCATCTGACCTCAATGTGCATTGAAACAGGATGCAAATGATGGGTAAATTAACCACAGATTTCTTTACCAGCTGGTGGACACAAGCATATTCAGAATATATGAAGCAAGAAGAATAATTTTTTGTAGTTGCCACTCATTCATGTACCTCTTATAGTTATTTCAAATTACTAATTGCATTATGAAGCACAAAAAGATCAGAAGAAATGTCAAAACAAAGTAGCAAAAGACAAGTATTTCTCACCAACTGTACCTTTTTATGGAACACTGACACTTGTGTCAACAAGCACTAGAGATGAGACCCAAGGTGGTTGTTGCAGTAATTGAGAAGCAGCAGAAAAAGTAAACAGATTCCTATAGTAATTGGCACATGAATTTGTCCAAGTATCATTCACAGATTGAAATGTATTGGTGAGTACTTCTCACATTTACTGCACCTTGCATAAAGTTTCTGTGTTAACTTATTCTTATATAAAGATTTCTAATAACTTCCATGTGCCTTATGTCCTTTCCAATTAAGTTAATTTCACATCACAAATATTACATTTATTAATACTTGTTACTGTGTGAATTTTAATCTAACAAAATAATATATATTTTTTTCTTGGATGAAGACATATTGAAAGCTGAATTAATGTAGTTTGAAATAATAACTATGATAATAAATCTGGTATATTCATTCTCTTTGATACTTCAACCTTTTTATTAGTAGATTGACCAGAAGCATTACAAGCTTCTAAACATAAAGTTACTAGCCATGGTCTCATGAGAATTCTTTATTTGGCTGTTAGTCTTACCCTTGAGACTCATCAAGAAAAACTTAAAAGCTCTGAGGTTTCCCATAGCTGCTTATTATATTGCTACCTTCAAAGTAGATTATGAACAGTCTATAGAGGAATTTGCTTGAAAAAAATGGGGGAGTCATCAGATGAAACCCACTTTCTTCCTCAAGAAAGATTCTGCTTTAACCCTGGATACCTTTCCAAGTTTGTTGAAAAAATATTTATTTTTAAAACGTAGATGGACAGGAGGGAAGTTTCGTTCTCTCTTCCTAATAGTGTTGACTTTGCTGAAATAATAATTTCATTTTTAGGTTATTATTAGAATATTATAATAAAATATATATTTATAGAAAAAAAGACACTGGTGATTGTGACTTGAAGTGGTGGGGAGTCTCTACTCAAAGCCCCTAGCTTCATGTATGTTTTGAGGGAAAATTGGAATGAGAAAATATAAATGAAATTCATCTATGTTAGATATGGAGCAGTTTTCTAAATACTGATGCACTTAGAACAGATATATATGTTTAGAAAAATTTCATTTATAAAAATGTTTCTAGTGCCCTGGTTTGCCTCTTTTTTTAAAAAAAAATGTACAAGTCAAAATATATTATAATCTCCACAGGTCATTCAGCTTTACTGCTTGAAAATTCTTTGGACTGCAGAAGAAAGCCTGGAGAATAGGACAGAAAGAGACCAAACAAAATATAAAATTTATGCATACAAAATATTCACTTAGAAAAAGTTGTCAGACTGTGAGTTTACAAAATAAAACAATCCCCTCAGTTTAGGACATTTGGTACTGGATAAGAAGTGATCTTTCCTTGTGAAAGAATATTAATGGGTATAAACTGTGTTGGTTTTGTTTCAAACATTTTTAAGGACATTTTTTCTTACAGCTTGCATGGGATTAAGTATTGAGAGTTCTCTCCCAGCTGTTAGAAAATGTATAAAATCAGAAATCTGGCATAATGTTCAACATGCTCTTGGTAATTTGCTACAAATGCCCTGATGATCCAAACCAAATTTGTTTTACATGGTTATATCGATGGTAGCAGATAAAATGCTCCAAGACTTTGTTTTTGTCACTTCTAGAAAGTGTATGTCACAGATAGCAGCATCCTGGACTCACTGGCCTCCTCTGTACTTTCTATGAGAACAGATCCTGGAATTCAGACATTTCCTGGGACTGACATGAGCTAAACCAAACAACAGGACATATGTGTCACTGCCTGAACTCATGGCTTGGCTCTTTGGATTAGTAGAGCAGAGAAATTCTAGGATGATGCAGCAACACTGAGATCTTCAAGTAATGAATTCAAAAACATAACCTGATATTCAGGATTACAATTCTGGTCTGAGAGCAGTTCCAGATTGTACCTGGCACACATTTGGAACACAAAGCTCCAATGTTACCTTTTCAACCAATTTGTCATACTTCTTGAGGGCCATCACCACTAGTAGTGGGTGACTGGGGATTAATACTTTTCCTAAGAGGACTTCACTATAGGCTGTTGTTTCAATTCACATTGTGGAAGCAAAAATCTAGTCAGGTTAAATATGAACACTCTGAGAATTGAATCTAAATTTCAGATACAACACTAGTATTTAATAGAACACTAACAACAAATAGCAATTTTTAATATGCAATACTTACATCTTGAGATGTCAGAAATTTACAATGAAACTTGAAACTTTGAAAAACTGCACTGATTTTGGATTTCCTTCCAGAATTGAAATTGAACTCATTCTCAGAAGCTTGAATAAACTTGAAAATTAATTTATGAAACATTTTCAAATTTCATTCTGCCACTAAGTCATTTTGTTGTTGTAGTTATTGTTGTTGCTGTTTGGTATGGTTTAGGTTTTTGAATTATTATTTTTTAATCTGATGAAATACAGCTGATGAAATTAGAATGTACATTATGAAAATAGAACATGAAAGTAAGAGAAGTTACATGCACATTTTAGCAAACAATTATGTGAAGCTAAAGTCAATGAACTCGTGATAATTTTGAATAGATGTAATAATGAAAAAAATTATTACTATGCATGTTGAAAGTTTGCAAATATAGTATTATAAGCTTAAAGACATTGAATTTCTTGCAAATATAATTCATTAATTTTCAGCTTAGAAACAACATGATATGAAACAACAATAATAGGAAACAAATCAATTGTACTACTAATAAAATGAAAGTGCTTTGCCTTGATGCATTTCACCAAATCAGAATTGGCTACTGAGGCATTTAAAAACAAATAGAGAGAAAACCAAGTTATGTCTCTATGATGTAATTATTATTCCTAGAAAGAGATGTTGCTAAAGTTACAGTTGTTTACCATAAATTATTCTCTTTAATGAACATTTAGCATACTTTCATGAGCCTTACATATGACAGAGTGATAAAACTAATTTTAGTCCTTCAAGGTAATGCAAAATTGAGACTGGATGCTCACACATGCCTGTTTAGAACATTACATTCTCATCTATATCAATCAATTATTATTATTTAATAATAACCAGCCTTATTTTACACTGCAGAGATAAATTCTGTGCAAGCACTTAAAAAAACCAATGCCTCTATTCTAGAATTTCTGAAGAGAATGACATGCAAAAGATGGAGAAAGATATGATCAGATATCATGGTGCAATTACAGATACCAAGAAAGAAATATGCCAGTTTCAGAGAATCTATCATTCTTACAAATAGAATACAGGCATCTATTCATGCCTTCTTCTCAAAACATCTTTGCTTGCCTAATTTTTGCTGACCCATAATTTCTATGTTGTACCTGTAGCACTTACAAATGCCCTAATGTTGCCGCCTTTCCTCCTCTCTCTATTTCTTTGGGCATGTATCAATTGTAAATTCCCCTGTCTAATAGGGGATTCAGAGGGAAAGGCACAGATTACAGCCAAAATTTCATAGGACACCTTTTATTCATTAAGTCGCTATTAATACTAGAATCAAGCTGCTACTCTTAACAGACAATAACACAACACCCTTATGTACTCACACAGTACACTTGTGTACATTGTCACGTGCTGCAACGGTTGTTGGGGTTCGCTCCCCCCTCTCCCGTCCCCTCCTCGGGGCCATGTGGTCGGGCCACACAGTCCTCCAAGGTCCCAGTAAGAGACACACACACGCCAGGAACAGGAAGCAGAAAGAGGGATTTATTCACCTGGCCAGGTCTTTTACAGGCTTCACAGCCGGTAGGATTCAAGGGGAGGGATACAAAGATCAATTAGGGAGGGTTTCACACAGCCTGGCCAGGGCTTGCACACTAATTAGGAAAGTAAGGGGTTTCTTCTCAAGGGCCTGGGAAAAAGGGGAACTAAGCAAAAAACCTCATGTTACAATACAGTAAAAAACCCTCAGGTTTACAAGACACTTTGATTGATTTCTTCATCTTCTCCAGAGGCCCATCTCTTACATGATCTGTTCCACTCCTGATACTGTGAGTCTATTCCCACAACGTGCTTGTTCCAAGCTACCAGACCAAAGAATCAGTAGGCAAGTCAGCCCCAAGCGCGTGATGTCCAGAGGGGTACTCCCCTAAAGTAGTGGATTTGCTGTGATGTGACAGGGCCTTCTTGGGATGTGTCAGGAGAGGCCCTTGGTGTGCTGGTTGGTACAGAATCTGTCCTGTAGTCTTTATCTGTGAGCAGCAGTCAGTGATCAGTCAGAGCTACAGTGGGTGCCCATCTGTGCTTGTGATCTTGCACAGGTGCATCAGATTCTTCACATCCTGACTTTATCAGTTCTTTTGGGTTCAGTATTTTTTGGGTTTTACCACTCCTTGGGAAACTCTCATACACTGCCTTCCCTCTTGTCCTCTCTTTGGCCTGTTTTTCCTGGCTACTGTTTCTCCATGAAAACCTATGGAACACATTCTCATCAACTGTCACAGATGAGGATGTATCCACTTAGTGAAAAATATTATTAGATTATTATTACAGAAGTATTTTTAGATTATGATTAGAGACATATTTTTCCCTTGAGGAACTCTTTTTAAATTTTGTCTTCCCCTTTTTTTCGCTTCCTGCAAGCTACACACAGCAAAGTATGAAATATTTGCTAAATATCACTTAGATGTCTTTTCTGTCAAATTCTTTGACTTTAGAAAGTAGACTGTTTACAACTGTGCTGCCCTTCTGCTTAATGGGCACCCTGGGGGAATGTTGTTGGCTTTGAGACTAAGCTACATATTTTCAATAAACAACTCCTGAAGCCAGTGAATCCTGAGAACCGTGAACATTAATCAGTGATCTATCTGAATAGAACACTTGACTGTTCTCCCTTTGGGGGATGTAGAAAAAAGGACACACATTGTGATGCACTACCCACAGCCACTCACAATCAAATAAGCCCAACAAAATATTTTAACACTATCTTTTATTGCAAGATTTTTGGTTAGCTTGAAATTGTGATGGTAAAAATCTGACTGCCTTATCAACAGATTTTGCCAACTAGAAAAAGGGAAAAAAAACCTGCCCCAGGATGAGGAGCAGCTTTCAACTATTATATGCTTGTAGATTATGTTTGGAGTTATTGCATTTGCCATGTCCTTTTGTCCTTGAGTCACACTGCTAAGAGGATGTCTCTCTGCCTTGGAGGGGAATCTGCCTGCTCAAGTATTCCCTGAATGGCACTGCATCTGGCAGGCTGATTTACATGTAGCTACTGACATCTGCCTTAGAGGAAATCCCTACTCTTGTTTTTAAAACACAGGTCAAAGGTCTAGTTTAGCTATTGAGGGGTTTGTGGTGCTAAAGAAGAGAGAGGACACTTAAAAGGGAAGGATCAACTTGAGATAATCCACAATTGTTTTTAAAGTCATTCCACTACTCAAAAAAATTAAAATACAAAGATGCAGTGGAGTTTTATAACAGAAAGTTGTGAATTCTAAATTAACATAGTCCAGCTGGATATGTCTAAACCACAAACCTCTATAATGAAATAATTATATTCTCTGATGTATGTTGGTAGTTTCAGCCATTAGGAATTTACAAGCTTAATGATAGAACTGATTTTCAATTTTGCAAGAACTCAGACTTTCACTGAAACTCTCAAGTTTCTTCTCTTGCTTTTCCATGGTGAATGTTTGCTAATGATGTTTGTGGCCTTGCCTCCCATTCATTTGAAAAACCTCTGTACCTTAGCAGCATGGTGTAAAGAACTCTCTTTGGTTCCAATTATTCTAGAGGTCACAATTTCTACTGAAGTGTTTGAAAAAGGGTGACATAGGATTACATTATATGCTCCACTACATAGAATTTCAAATCTAGGTAAATTTCCCACATTACTTAAGGAGGAAAAAAAAATAATCTCTTTCTCAGAATTAGCACAGTTCTGGTGCAGGGAGGACTGATTGGAAGGATACTGCCTGCACAGCCTTCCCACACCATGAAGAAAGACCAGAATAAAGCTAAGAGATAAATATGAAAAGTTATGAACCCACTAGGATTTTAAAGGATTGAACTGCAACGCCTGGGAGAAAGTACAACGAAGAGCATGATAACGATAACAGAAGCTCATAAACTTAAACATTTGAGACACTAACAGTTGCTTCTACATATTTGTTCAAAGATCTATAAAGCTAGCACTTCCCTGGTATACAGGTGAGGTTCACTGTTACAACCAGCATGCTGTGTAGAGTGTTTCACCTTTAGAAGGCATCCTGAGTCAGTTCCAGGTGGGTAACTATGAAACATTTAAAAACGGGTATTCTAAGATCAGGCTCCAAGTTCATTTAAAAGTAATAAAAGAGCAAAGAAGAGGAAGTAGAAAGATAGATCTTAATATTGAAAGGACCAGACTGATTATTTTGGCTGACCTCATCCATAAAGTACATCATAAAGATATCTAACTCATTCACAAGGTTGTACTTTCTAGATAATTGCTATAAGCAAAATGTACTTTCGGCCTGATTGTCTTACAATTTCCATGCATAAGGCAAATAAAAGTCCCTGCTTTTTGAAGACAAATTTGCAAAAACCCCCATAAAATTAAAAAAAAATCAAAGTAAATTTAAGAAATAATTTAGATATTATGTGCAGCCTGGTCCATTGTGAAATGCTGAGTCTTAAAAGAGAGCTGCTTATCATGAAGTCTCTAGTTCGTTTTGTTCTTATGTGGATTGGCAGTTTCTGACAAGGGTAAAAATATGCTGAATGAATACAAAGACTCACAGAATATAACTTTGACTCGTTATTTAATTTAATATTTGAAGAAATTCTCCAGAAGAGCTGCAGATATCTTTTGCTCATAGTTTGTTCCTTCTTTAAGCTGCAAAAAAAATCAGAAAATGTTGCCCCTTTCAATTTTATCTTTTGAACATCTTTTGCTGATTGTTGTTTTCCTTCCATGCTTTAGTGCCTACAAAGCATAAAACACTAATCCTTTACAGAAGTAAATGCTTGAATCTTTGACAGCTCTGTGCATGTTTATAAAATCTGAGACTGTGTACTTTGATAACCTGTTGTTCACTATTTCAGAAGAAACATTCTGTTTCCAGCACCCTTTCCCCCCACTTTCTCTTTCCTTTAGTGATTCCACATAAGGATCTAATATCCAGTGCTTCAAAGGTATGAGTCCTCCTTCCCAAATGCTTTGAACCCATTATAAACACAGCAGTCTTTGTCTAGTAGAGAACTTGTTCCCTTTTGAACTTTTGCTGTAGCTTTTGCTATTAATAGCATTGACTCCTTCCTGACTGTCTGTCTATGGACAAGAATAATACAAACCTCATAATGACAGAAGTCTCAAAGTTAATGAATAAAGGAAAGAAAAACTTTATATGATTTCTTCTCTGGACAAGAAATATTGTCATACAGTGTGACAAAGTTTTTGGAGTGTCTGTCACATTATGAACTGATGCTTATTTACAGAGAATTTTCAGTGTCTTGCAGCTTCAGAGAAACACTCTTATCAGTTGTAATTGATAACTGTAAATTTGTTGTCTCAAAGGAGAGGAGATTGTATATATTTATAAAAAAATTTAAATAGTGTGGTTTTTTTTCTAGGGGATGCCTGAGAAAATTGCATGTTACTAAAGAGATATGTATTTTATATTACTGGTTAAAATATTTAGATGGCATCAGTTTTTAAAGAATGCTTCTAGACATATTGTCTTGAAAGAACATTTTCAACTGACATAATTTACATCGAGGGATAAGTAATTGATCTTTAAAATCTGCTTTGATAAGCTGGCATTAAGCACAGCTAAATGATCACCAGAGGTCCCTTCCAACCTCAGCTATTCTGTTATTCTGTAAAAACAAGGGATCATACATCAGAATTTCGAGTTTGCTCAAAAATAAGCATAGGTCCCACTATGCTTATTAAGATCCCACTAACTTTAGTCACTTCAATCAAATAAAACCTAAATGAATGCAATTTCTTCTAGGATCAGTGGGAATATTCACATTAATTCAACAGAAGGTGGGTCAGGTCTTGAGTAGGAGCTAAGTTGCTTTTTAAGAAAGATATCAACAAACTGTAATCCTTAAAATTTAATAAAATGTCAACATAATCATACTGAGAAAAAAAAACCAAAACAAAAACAACCAAACAAATGCTACATTTTCAGGAAGAATGTTCAATTTTCTTTGAAAGCTTCCTGTCTAAGAAACTAAATTACCCTTCTCCCTAGTTTTTCTGTTTCTATCATGATATCCCTTTAGATGACATAAATTCAGACTGTCCTTGATTTTCTTTGTTCTATTACATTACAATACATGATATTACATAATATAGTATTCAGTAGATATAACAAAAAATTCTCACTGGAATCTCAGAGGTTAAAGTTGTAAGAAGAATGCCAAAAATCACCATAAATTCTTGACCACAGTAAAGTCCATGGAACAGATTTGTGGCCCTGGCATGAAGAATTCTAATTTTGCGTCATTAATATTTATTGTCATAATGTGCAGAACAATGAGCTGGGTGAGGCTTTTCCTGACTTCAGTGGCACAGCAACTGTTTGGGATTCACGAAACAATGCAAAACAGGAAATGTGTGTGCCAGAATCCTGACTTCCACTATCATCAGGCCAGAGTTCAGCAGCCTGTTCAGCTGCCTGAGTACTATAACAGATACCCTTTTGCCTTCCTGTTCATTCTGTTTTCCTGAGATGCTGGATCTTCCTCATTACTGTTCTTTTCTCTTTTTTTGGTTTCTTTTTTTTCCCCTTTTTATTATAACAGCGGTTGTCACTTTGAGTTTCAATAAACTGAAGAGCAGCTGTGGTGAATCACTTCTACAGATCTCACGCATTTTCAGGTTATGGTCTGATGGCCCTCTGAAATGTAGCTGTAGTGAAAACTTTAAAAATACTTTGAACTTGGTAACACCTTGCCTCTGCCTCATGGATTTTCTCTATTTTGCTTTTCTTTTATTACTGACATCTGCTTGGAATCAAGATCTTTTGCAGACGTCATTTACTTCCTTCCCCGAAACTACAGTTTTTCTGTTGGCAGTATCCTGAAATTATGCCTTGCAAAACCAGTATTTAAGATTGGTTTCATCCTGGGATAGCAGAGGGGAGGGTTAACAGTCAGGAAAAAAAAATGTTTCTTTATAAGAAACCTTATTACATTAGAGCTTTTTCACCCATTTTCACCCTTTAAGCCAGAAGGATTTTGGTAGACATGTACTTCAAAGATCTTTTTGCTGGTTTTAAGTTTACAAGTAAGCTTTATTACTACAAAACCATCAGATGAAGTTTTCAATATCATCAGCTCTATTTCTCAGGCACAGAGATCTTCAGAAACTAACATAATTATTTCTGCAGAGTGTATATTTCAGCATTTCTCTTTCTGTAGAAGTTCAGAGACTGTGCTTTTACTCTAATATATCTTCTCTAATGATGTTGGGTTTGTTGAGGTTTTTAATAAATAAAATTCTTTTATTTATGACCGCAGCTACCCTCGTAGATAATCACAAATATTTTTTGTACATTGGAACTTCACACAGATATTAACCCCCTAGTAGTACAGAGGCAGTAGAATGAAAGAAAGGTCACATCTTAGAACTGGCTGCACTAGTCATCCTTCTAAATACTCTCATTCAGTCTTCTCATTGCATTATTTTTTTTGTCATTTCTTTGCATTGATATAAAATAGGAATGGATTTGACATGATTTTCAGCTTTTGTACAATATATTCTCCAAAGTTAGTGACAAGCTCTTTATGTCTTTTCACAATGATATTGCCAAGGACCTAGGCTGAGCAACAGTCACTGCATTTTACTATATATCGTACTCTTCTGTATAATATAAAATTGTGATTCAGTAACAGCACAAAAAATTAATCTATGCTACAAGCCAGTGAGTTCAACCATGTCTCTCCCCCTTTAATGCATGTATGCCTGCGTCTCCCTAACTGATCTGTGCACATGTGTGAGACCTGAGTACATCATGTTTCCTTTGGAAAGGATGACAGGGTGTGTATGGACTATCATGTAATTCTAAAGGCAAATCTACTTCCATGTTGTTCCTGCTTTGGAAAAGAGGTTGGATCACAGGTACAGTAAGATGTTCCTTATTAGCTAAGTCACTGTATGATGCACTCCAATGAGATCCACACAATGGGCAACTCCATGACCAGCCAGCTCAGTGGTTTATATCAAAAGCACCTGCTCTACAATTGAGTCCCAATCCTTGTCTACACCTAGACAAAATGCATCCAGGGGAAGCACCTTGCTATGAATGGAACATTTCAGGCAGCTTTCTATTATTCCAAAAAGAGTGAACTGCATTAAAGATGTGCCTACTTTATCCTCTTACAAAGAGCAAAATAGTAAACATTTTCTAAAACTTTCAAAGAATATTGACCATTTGGTACATTCAGGAATTAGATCCTACCTCCACTAACATGGGAAAAGATTAGGGTAGGATAAGCCAAACATATCCTTAACTTGAAAGATAAGTGGCCACTGATGCTGCAGGCCTAAATAAGATGTAAAACTTAAATAAAGATACCAATTCCTATTTTTTCCACCTGTTTGAGGCATAATGTGCATTTAATACGAAGTGTAACATATTCATATACTATGAGGTATGCTGAAGTGGCCAGAATTAATTCCAAAGCAGGTTATTCAGTAGTCATTACCTTGACTCATTTTTCTCCATGCGCTAAGATAGGAAAGGTCCATAAACATATAAACATGGTCATTTAGAATCATTACGAATGCACTTCTTACATATTTTCCATACAATGTACCTATGTATTGACAGAGTAATGAACATATTAAATATTCAGTGGATTCAAATAAATATATAAATGAGATATATAAATGTATCTCAAATAAATATATAAAAGAGATAACAATTAGTGGTTTATATGATACTTCTTGCAGTCTTGCAGGCTTTTGCTTAGACTATAAACATTGCTGGATTATTTAAAACAATCCAACTGATTTGTCTTGAATTGCAGATAAGCAGTTCCTTGACCTTCTTTTTGTCTTTTTATCTTGAAAGTAATTCACATTTATGAATCATACCCTTAGCAATGGCATTTAGAAACTACTAACACTTCAGAAATATAGTAATGCAGAAGTAATACATGAAATAGTGATGAAGTTTCTTTGAAAATCAATTATATACACAAAGTCCTGAAAAATACAGATGCCCTTTTAGGATATTGATGTGTCCATTGATATGAATCAAATATTTCCTTGGTTCAAAGAAAAAATATGCCTATTAGAGACATTTGTAAAATAAATAGTTCCTTGATCTTTGTCCTTATATATAATTCATCTTCTTTAATTTTGTTACACTTATTGAACAAGTGGCACTTAATGAAACAATTCGCTGTGCTGATACAGGATGCCAAAAGGAAAGCACACACTGTTTCTGCATGACACAGAGAATCCTGGCACATAGCTGCAAAGGAAAGCATGTTTTCAAAAACAGAAGCAAACAAAAATAACCCCTAAACAAAGTCCCAAAAAGTTATGTACAATATCTATGCAGTGTAAATTCTTCCAAGAGATATTTATGTATAAACTAATAAATCTTTACACACAAAGAAACACTGAAAAGATGGAGGAAATAATAAAATTTCTATTTTAGGTGCCTCCATGTTTTGTTTTATTTTGTATTGTTTAAAATCCAGTTTCTATCCTATAGGCCCTGCTGTTTAACCTCAGAAGCTGTGTGACTAAAGATCCTCAAGTTGTTCACCTGATGTCTGAAGATTCAGGCGCTATTTCACAAGATTCTTATCAAAACTTAATTAAGATAGCATTCATCTTTACCATTACTAGAAAAAAAATTACAAGCTGTATATCTGTAAAAAACTTCTAAATAAAATCTGCAGCCATTCTCTATTTAGGATCTAAACCAAGAAATAAGAAAACCAAACCAAACAAAACCAAANTCAGGGAAACTCTCATAACATTTCATAAAATATTGTTATTCAATTCAGACTAAGTTCAGTAAATTCTTAAACATACAATTATAATCCAATGCTACTATAGTAATGTCATCCTTCTCCCTGATTCCACCACCTTATTTATTGCACTTACATGCTTGAAATACTTGGATTTTGAACCTGCTTAAGCCAGCAATACATGAGACTGTCATAATCACATTAGACACATGAGGAGGAATAGGAGTGAGGTTGAGGAGGGCAAAACAAGGGAGAAGATGACTTTTTCAGCTCATTAGGTCTGTAGAAATGGTTTCAGACAACCAATTCATTCAGATCAACCCTGGTATTTACTAAGACTTTATGAAAGTTGACTCTCTCAGTGGAAAGGCTCATACTCTGAGAGAGCCCTCCTGACACAGTGCTGTTGTACAGCCCACACCCTTCTGTGCAGAGCTAAACCATATTCTTACCTCTGGAACATAGACAGAAGTAGTTAATGTGCTGTTTAATACAAGTACCATTTGGCTTTTATTTATATTGTTTATCAGTGATCAGCTGTATAGGAAGAAGCGAATTTGGCCTTCAACATGTCTGTTAAAGTCCTCAAACCCTAGATTCCTGAGATTACATTAAAATAGCCAAGGGATTATCCAACAACAATAGAAAGCCAAGAGGAACTTTTACTAAATACTCACAAAGCCTTTTATATCTCAGAGAGTTAGTAACAATACTCCATGGACAACCACCTTATGATTTGTCTCTCAAATAGCCAAAATTGTTAGTTAGTTGAAAACAATATCTTTAAAGGATTGACACAAGAGGACTTGGCTAACATCCTTAAAATATTAGTCCTGATAACATGAATCAATATTACTATTATGATAATCTCAAGAGATAGAATTGCTCGAAGACATTTTATTTCCTTTTCAACATATATAGTAACCTCTCTGGAAGCATGTTTGTTGCATATTCAGGGAGTAGGTTTTTTGCTGTTCTTTTATAATTTACTTTTTAGTACAATTTTGGGCTTATATTATGATGGCATATTTTAGGAGCAGTTGACACTTGTGCTGTCTGAACCTCACTCTTTTTTTTGTGATTATTCACCCTGGTTTCCATGCCAACACTCAGTACTTTCAAGTATGTTTTCTATCTGATCTTTTTCATCAAATCATAATGTTCTAAGCATTAGATCTTCAGGTTTCTCCTGAAGTCACAATGAGTTTACTCCATATAAGAACTGAAAATAAGAATTATTGTTTGAGGACATCTAAATTACATGTTCACCTCTGTAGTTATTTAGCAATTCTTAAAATGTAGTGATTGCTAGGTTTATTTACTGTCTGTTATATGCTTCCTTCCTGCTGTTATTTTGCAGTAAGAGCTTTAATAGACTAACAATAGATATTCTTGATATAATGGAATATAATTAGCCATTGATTTCCCAACTTTTAGAAAGTTAATACTGTAGGGTAACCTTGATTGCCAGGTTTTAGGCTGCATTTTCGAAAGAAACCCTCCAGAAAAATAACTTTCAGAACCTTTAAAATAGAAAAGAAACAGATCGAAAATATACAGTTAACATGGTTAGGGGACCACATTTGACTAATTGACTTGTTTGTTTCTTTTTTGGGGGGAGGAGTATTTTTTTAGGTTGTACTGATTTGGTTTGGGTTTTTTTTTTCAAATACCATGGAAGTTCTTATCCCAGGCTGTGAAAGAGCAATGCACTCCAGGAACCTTCATCTTTTCAGCTAACTCACCATGCTAAGTATTTACTACTTGAAAACTAGAGCGAATGAGGATGATATAGTGATGTCAAAAAGCAGTGCTTCAAAAAAAACCACATTACTGTCCTTTCATATATGCTGCAAATAGCAGATCCCAGTTTTAAGATTAAGTGACTGTGACTGGGGAACCAGTTGATAAAGTGTAAATGAAAGACTGACATCCATGGGGACCTTCAACAATCAAGGAATGAGTTGACAGGAACTTAGGAAATTCAACAAGGTCAAAGGCAAAATCCTGCCCATAAGCAAGAAGAACAAAGATGCAGGGTGAGGCTTGACTTGCTGGGGAAGCAGATTGGCTAAAAGTGATGAGTAGTACTCTTGGTAAACAGTGTGAATGTGAGTCAACAGTGTGTCCTGTCAGCAAAGATGGCCAACAACATCCTTGGCCAAAAGCATGGCCAGTTGACTGAGCAAAGGGATTATTCCACCAACTCAACACTTGTTAGATCATTCTGAGACTATTGTGCACATTTTTGAGTACTCCAGATACAAGAAAGTAATTGATAAACTTTGAGAAATGTGGCACAGGCCAGCAAGAAGGTCAAAGGACCTTCCCAGTGAGGGTTCCTGGAGGTCCCAGGCTCAGCCTGGAGAAGAAACAGGACTCAAAAGGAAATCCCAGGAATATATCAAGGATATGAGGAATATATCAAGAAAATGGAGACATACAATGGTATGAGGCAGGAAGGTGCAACACAACATAAATTAAAACAGGAAAGTTTGTGCCTGGATAGAAAAGTGAGGATATGTGGAATATAAGGACAATCAGATTGGGAACTGAGAGAGGAAGTTGAACAACCAAACACAGCTCTTCAGGAACAGATAAACAAAACAAAACATAACAGCAAAAAAGCAAGGCCCAGAACTCTTGAGTCACTGAAGAAACTGCTGAAACTCTTGAAGAAGTTCATAGAGAACCTTATAACTGGTAAAAAGAGGAGAAATAAGATTACCATGGCTCTCATGAGAAATGGCAAATGTTGTATTGAATATTTGAGGGTGCTTGTGGAATTGTGAAAAATTTATTGGATGTTTACAGGAAGGGCCTAGATCAGGAAAATGAAGGGATTAAGGTGGATCAGGAATAAAGAGGGGGAAAATGAAAAGGTCAGGGAGGAGGGAGAAACACATGTAAACATGCTGCTGATTTTACCCTTGTCAGGCCAAGACCTGTGAATGATCCCCACAATCAATCCTGCCTTCTGGTGAATGTCTGATCATGAGTACTTTCCTGGGTGAGGGTCCCCTGTGTGTGTGTGTGTGTGTGTGTCCGTGTGCATGCATTTGTGTGTTCGCATTCTGGTCTTCCAGATAGCCATATGTACACTTGGTGTGATTTCTGTGTTTGCATGTCTGTGGGTGTGAGTGAGTTTTTAGACACTGTGAAGAAGAAATCCCTTAAGTCTTAATATAGAATGGCTTCACTTCCCTTATCATTAAAGGAAAATCTGTTTCATGAGAGCTGTCAAACTCTGGAGCAGGTTGCCCAGGGAGGTTGGCTGATCTCTCTCCTCAGAAGTTTACAAGGCCCAACTGGTAAAAGATTTGGCAACTTGCTGTAGCCTTAAAGCTGACCCTGTTCTGAGTTGAGACATAATGAAGTCTTTTCTGACCTGAATCATCCTGTGATTTAGGCATAATGATCCTACAATTATTATTCTGAGAGGAAGACCTGTAGGAACGAAAATTGTGTCAGGTTAGCTTGACATATAGGGTTAAAACACCATGCTTCTGAAGTATTATCTGCACAAAAAGATGTATGTAGGCTGAAAGATATGCTGACTAGTTCAGACAATGTCTTTTGATTCATTACTAGTCTTTTTATATAGTTTCATACACTATTAAAATGTTTTTGGCAACCTTCCCTCCTGTTAGTCTCAGCAATCCCCAATTCATGAAAGTAGAAGGAAAAAAGGAAAAGGTTCTACACTTTTACTCTTCGGCTTATAACTGTCCATTTATTTTTATTCATACTTTTATTAAATGGATTTGTTTCCTGGCTGTTATATTTTCTGAGCTGATAGGAGCACAAGATGTATCTCAGCCTGACTGTTGCCAGCCATTAGACATATTAACATAATGAACAAAGACATTAGTGCGAATTAGGTGTGAACATCCATTTTATTTTACATGAAGTCGAGAGGAATAAAAGGCTAGAAGTCAAGGCATCTGCAATGAAGTGGTGAAGTGGGACTGTTAGAGGCTGTTAGAGAAAGACTAACTCCCAATTAAAGTATAGAAAACATCTTTATGCATTTTATGGAATGAAACTGTCAGATCAATTTCACAGAAGTAGCTCACTCCAGCTCATCTTGCAGCAACTGTTTCACCACGATACCTCATTCTCCTGCCTAGATACAGAGGGTCTAGACTGCTAGGAGTTTTCAGCCATAACCTACATATAATCATAAGGCTTTCTACAAATACATCTGTGACTTTTATTTACATATTATATGTTATAATAATATGCGGGGTTTTTTTCTTCATATAAGATCCCACCAGTAAAAGCACCAGTTCTTCAGGTATAGGTTTAAAAAATCAGTGTTTCTGTTCATGTTGTGTTTTAAAGTGTCCACAAGAAGCAAACATGAATTTGACTTGAGCTAGATAATTTGGACTAAATTACTGCCATTCGAATTTTCAAACATGCAGTTTTTTTCTCCAGTGATAAATTTATATTTCTGCTCTAACAACAGAAAACTCCATTTGTCTTAAGTGAATTCAGATATGAATTGCAGTGATTCAAGCTTGAACATGGATAAAGTTTCTGGCACTGGTTCTGTAAATCTACTGAGTTAAATCAATAGAACATTCTTATTTCTTAATAATAAACTATGTAGCAGTAGTCTTTCTAGAATGATGTTACAGGTTAAATGATCAGACAGACTTACTACAGAATACCTTTCTTAGGTGAGAATGTCTTTGCAACAATGTCTGTAGTTCGTAATCTAGAAACAAAATGGATAAGAAATCTTCCTCAATGTTGATACTACAGATTTACAATGACAATGGTTTCCTTTCATTATATGGATCCAGACACCTAGCTGGAGTAATTTGGCATGGCTCTGGTTCAGTCACTGGAGCAATACAAAACTGCCTGAGCTGAGTATATGCTTCCTGAGAACCATAGGGAAAACAAAACTGTATTGTCGACAGACCTTTGTGTACATTTAAGAATAAAATCCTTCACACATGCACAAAAAATAGCCACCCACTGTAAAAACACGTTTTCAGGACTGTTTCATGAATACCATGTGTTACCAATCACAATAATTACAAATGGTAGGTAAACTTAATTAGAAAACTCAGATATATTTTTTTCATTGACAAAACACCCTATCCTTCCACAAGGTGCTTTAGTCTTTCTTGTAGTTATTAATAATTATATTCTTTACAGTTTTCTTTAATTTACAAGATTTCTTGTTTGTTTGGGTTTTTTTTCCAGATGAAAAAAAAAAAAAGGGTCCTTTTTTTACTATAAAACAGCAGAGAAAGTAAAAAGCAAATAAAACATTATATAAACATCATAAACTCTAATTTTTTAATATTTCTCACAAAACAAAAATTTGACTGTAGGTTCTACTCCTGATCCTGACAGAGACTTGAAGAACTTCTTTAAGTTACTTAACCCACAATAACGATATGCTTTGAGATAACCAGAATGGAAATGTTGCTTAAGTGCAAAATATTATTATTATTCTTGTACATGAAAAGGTTTGTTCGTATCTGTTACATTGTAATGATAGTAGTATAAAAGACTGTTTTCCTTTCTACTCAAACTTTATATTGCAGCCAGAACCCAAGAGGCTTAACACAATATTTTTAGTCATCATCATTTCAACAAATAGGTGTCCAAACCTCAGAACCTCTTGACATCTTAGCAGAAATAAGAAAACATGAAGTTTCAATATAAAAGTCAAGCATTTGCAAACAAAAACTCTAATGCCGCCTAGTCACAAACTGCATCTATAAAATATTAATGGACCACTTAAATTAAATTTGAATTCATAGAAAAAAATATTGTAAAGTGTATTTTGTACTTAAAGAATGCACAGAAATAGCTCAAAATGCAATCGGTTTTCATCCAAACACTTTTTTATTATGTTTTATTATTTCTTTTTCTTATTCACTTTAATAATTTATTTTTATGTTGTATGTGAACCTGAGGAAGGAATAGATAACATTTAAGGAGATTTATATCTTGAGCTCTGACTGGAACCAAAAGTCTATATAATTTTCCAATATAATTTCAAATAACCAATGGCTGAAAAATTACTGCAGTAAAGTATGAGCCATCATACTGAGAGAAGTCCTCCATGTTCCTCAGTACCATACTGAGAATTAATAGATTTACATTATTCTGCCTGTGTCACATCTGATGAACAGGAAGAATGGGACATCATAAAGTGGACTGCACGTGACTCTCTTAGCAACATAGGTATTGTAGTGAAAGCATTGTAACTCAAGGTAAAAACAAAACTGAATGCTTTTCAGACTCCCTCCTGAACTATGGACTCTCACATTGTCCTACTTGAAGATGGGACAATGTTGGACATTGTTGAAATTGTTGAACTTCATCGTGACAACATAGAGAGTATTTCTAGAAAAAGGACTGATAATATCACTATGATAATATTAGTTGAATCCCTTATCATAGAGAGATTGCCATCAAAAGTTGTGAGGGGCAATATGAAATGGGAGGAAGTTGCTCACTGCACCTTGAATCCTCCGTTCAGTTTTGGGCCCCTCACTACAAGAAAGACATTGAGATGCTGGAATGTGTCCAGAGGAGGGCAACGAAGGCAGTGTAAGTCTAAAGCACAAGTCTTGCGAGGAGCAACTGAGGGAGCTGTGGTTGTATTGCCTGGAGAAAACTTTATTTTCAAAAAAAAGCTTTATTGCTCTCTACAACTACCTGAAAAAAGGCTGTAGTCAAATGGGAGTCGGTCTCTTCTCCCAAGTAGGACATAATAGGACAAGAGGAAATGGCCTCAAACTACACCAGGGAAGGCATAAATTGGATACTAGGGAGTCAGGGACTGAAAGAGGCTTTCCAGGGAAGGGGAATCACCATCCCCAGAGGTATGTAACAGACACATGGATGTGGCATCTAGGGACATAAGGACTTGGCACTGATAGGTGAACAGTTGGAAGTGAGGATATTAAAGCTCTTTTCCAACACGAGCAATTCTATGGGTCTCTGAAATACTTTATTTTTCCCTGAAGACATTTTCTGCAATAAATTTTTCGTAGGCAATACGTTATTGCATTATTGGAATTATTGAATTCTGAAATGTGTTCTATTTCCCATTTCTTAGCAATCATAACTTCCAAATAACAAATATGTAGACTTACTCAGTCAGTGATCCCGGAAGCGGCTGACAGTTGCAAGTCCTTTGAGCTGCAGATCTCACTTTGGAAAGCAAGTATCTTTGAGAATTCATGAAGAAAAAACATCAGATTAATAGGGTGTTTAAATAAAAGCTAATAACAATAATATATCTTCAAGTTCATTACAGTCTGGCAAACAATACTCTTTGACCTCCTCCAGGCTGCTGACTATCAGTCTTCCTTATGTCTAGAGAAGTCTCCTGTGATCACTCATTTCTCATTGAAAAGAGTTTCTGAAAATGCCATCAGGCAATTAGAGAAAACAAATGGATCTGACTGGCCAGAGCCTGCCAGGATCATGAGGGTGGTGGTAGGAAATTAAGCAACGGGTGTTCCTGCCAGACAGAACATGCTGTGAACATGTGGCTACTTTGGATTGCTAACAATGGGGAGAAACAAATGTAAAAGTGTGAGCTTTTACAGAAATTCATACATTATATATTTCTTTTACTGGAAAATGAAACCTTATAAAGTAGGGGAAAAAAGAAAGTAGTAGAACTAGCTGGCATGGAACTACAAGAGCATTAGAGGAGAAGGAAAATAAATAAGAGGTTGAAGTCTTTCAGTTAGAAATGAAAGGAGGAAAAATACTGAAATTTGCCAGCTGAACCTGCTGTTAATAATTAGACTGAGGTTGCTGAGAAAATGAAACACTATTTTTTACTTCAAATTTTAATTCATAAAACAGGTACTAATCTTGCTCATTAGACCTGCTGGCTGGAGCCACGTGCCTGGCCTTTGGTTAGAAGTGCTGTGCTGTCTACATTGTGTCTGAGGACTTTTAAAAGTGTCTTCTGGTTTGTGTTCTTAACAGAGGTGGAACTTGATCTCAAAATCACAGTCTAAGGCCTCTAACTTTGAAAAACTATAGTTATGGCTCGTGTTCCAAGAATTGCAGTTAGGTCCACTCCTTAAGACATATTTGTTTGTTTATTTTTTGTTTAGTTGTTTTTTTTAATGGTGGGAGAACTTTAAAAAAACAAATATTACAAGAACATCACAGAATCCTACAGAGTAAAACTTTGCCATAGCAGTCATGCAATTCATGCATTGGTTTTATTTATGGATTTTATTTGTGTCTCCTGATACAAATCAGGAGTTCAGACACCTCATCTGGCAGATTAAAAACCACTGAGATACATGTTAGTCCCTGTTTCAGATGGAGTCCTGTTTCTAGTTGTCAAATTTGCTACCACATATTACTGGGTAAGCAGTGGAGGGTAGGAATAACTGGTTAGATTCCTTTTGCAGTGCATTATCAATGCTCTGGTAGTTTACAGCAATCAAAATACAATCAAGATTTGTGCTTGGAGAAACCAGTAATTTACATTTCACCAATATAAATAATGAGATGATCAGTTAATCTCAAAGTAATAGAGTGTTGAGACATTTCTTTTGGTATAGAAATATGTTGTCAAGAAAAATCTTAACATTCCAATCACTTATTGCAGTCTGAAACATTGACTTGACATTCAAGCCAAGATTATGTATTTTAACCTTAATTTTTCTGAATATATTTTCTGGAGTTATTAAAAAAGAAGACACTTAGACATTAAAGCACTTTAGACTGGGAACATCCAGAAAACAACTGCTTGCCCTAAAATGTTTGTTTAATTTGAAAAAATTTCACACAGAAAAAACTGGAGTGCACACTACCCTTCTATTAAAGCTTAAATGTGAGCAGAAAGAACACTCTTTGGTGCAAACTCCTTACTCTTACATATATTTTGCAAATTGGGGGTTGAAGAAGGAGGAGAGAGAGAAGGACCAAAAAGGTGGTAGATGCCACATCCCTGGAACGATTCAAGGTCAGGCTGGACAGGACTCTGAGCAGCCCAATCTGCCTGAACATCTCCCTGCTCATTGCAGGGCCATTAAAGGCCTTTAAAGGCCCCTTCTCTCTCAAACTGTTCTATGATTTTATAATTATACATAAGAAAAGTCAGCTTCTACCATAAGCTTTTGTCTTGTGTTCAGTTTTAAGGCACCAAATCTTTACTCTTTATTTGACTAATATTTACTGAGGAGTTCTTAGCAATCATTAGGAGTGTGAGTAATCTTTCCTAGATTTAGAGATCTAGAGGTATAAGCTATTTACCAAGATTCCATTTATAATCAATTACTAAAGGTAGACACCTCCCAATTTTTTCTCCTCTCTTTTTAACATCGTGACTAACCTAAGAGGAATTAATCACCTTCTTCAGGAGCCTGTCTCAGTACAGAAAGCCAGAGCAGGTAGCTTACATCTGAAGCTTAATGCGCAGGAGGTTACAGGTAAGAAGGAAGATTTGTGTCTTACAGTCCAAAAGATCATTTCTGGATATCTGTATTGGGTCTTTTACATTTTAGAGGTTTGCAATTTGCAAAGGCTATATTAAATTCAAATAAATACCATGAAAGCTTAATAAAGATAGTTAGCAGTATAAAATAAGGGCAGAAATTGTCTGAAGTGTAGTGTCATCACGGGCTGGTTTCACAACTATGATTAAAAGTCAAGTGGATGATTTTCTAAAATCAGTCTGGCCACACAGAACATTTATTATAGCAAAGTCCTGTTGGAGTTAAGACTAGAGATTTTTTTTTTTTAATATTTCTTACTGCGGGGTAAGAAATCCAGCGCATTTGATGACATTGCTTCTCACATCATAAGTTAGAAAATACTTAGAATCTCAGAATACTGGGATTTTTACATCCACAGAACAAAGAACAGTTGTTTGAGGACTCGTTTGCCAATAAAATCAATAAAATCCATCATCAATAATCACTTTGTGCTTTTGGCTTTCTGCTTTTCTTACAGAAGGGACTTTTGGCTCTTTTACATTGGTGACAGTTTCAGATATTGATTGAATATACAATATGTATGCGTATGCATATGCATGTGTGTGTGTGTCTGTATTTCTCTATATAAATTTCACAATGTATTTGCTGTATCATGAATCAATAAATTCTTAAAGATAAGCAACATAATATCAGCTAGCAAACACATAATTTATGTTAAGATTATATATAAATTTGATGATAGTGTGATTAAAGCTCTAAGGCCAAAGAGAGTGGAGTTGTTTAACAGAAATTCCTTGCTAAAAACACTTCTTTTGTCAATGAACAGAAAAATTTAACTCCCAGGGAGTTTCTGTTTCTATAATGTCAGGGAAGAGAAAGACCATCTTCTGCAAGTACCTGTCTCTCTGCACTAACTGCAAAGGGAAGTTAGAAAGCTTCCTGAAGTTAGATTAGCTGATGTTGTATTCATTTCTTAACTACCACACAAGCTACTCCAACTCTAAATCTTTGTTGTAATTTTCTTTTTTGAGTTGTCTCCTTCTAACTCCTCAACCTGTTTACTCAGAATGAAAGCATAGGCATGTACTTTAACAGAATAGGATCTAATTTTTGTGAGTGATCCTGGCATTTCAGGAAAACAAACAGTGGTAGTTGTGGATCAAAACCCCTTGACCCTACGGACTCTGGTTGGTCACAAGGTAATTCTGCTGCAGGCTGGTTTTGAAATTCTAGGGCAATGGTTCACTGCTGACTCAAAGGGAGTAGTGAGACCTACAGAATGACTAAGACTTGGTGTTTTGTTTGGGAACCTGCCACGCAAATGTTCAAGCACAGGCCAAAGTTTATCCTGGTTAGCTCCTCTGAGGTGGCACTACAGTGACGCCACAGGCAAAAGCAATACCTTTGTCAGCTATAACTTGAACACGTGTACTGCTAGGTAAGACTTCCAATGCTGATAACAAAGAGTTCAATTGCTTGACCCAAAGCAGACTCTTTGTTGTAGTGGGTAGTCTGTCAGACTCTAGTCAGTCATTAGAAAACAATCTAGTTGTATGTAGACAGAATAACTATTCTGGATAGGGTTTCAAACAGGTCTCAGGAAATGAGTCAGTCCCTTTGAAAGTGAATGGAAGTTGGAGACCTGTTTCCTGAGACACATTTGAAATCTTAGTTTACGTTACAGTATGGCTGTTATCCAACCTCTACTTGGGACACTGAAAGGGTTTTCTTTCTCTTTTTTTTCCCCCCATTTTTATGCCAAATTAAAAGTATGAGGGCCCATAGTGCATTTACACCAGGACAGCTTTCCACTGACTTAGTCATATAAAGAGGCCTTGTAGTAGGTATAAATATGATTTATATTCACTTTAAGACTCATTTCAACCACCTGAGTAGTGTGAAGCAACCTTTGTTGAGATCAGATTCAGGTCTACAGACTCCTGAAAGCAGACCTGCTCAGACCTGCTGCTGCAGAAACTGTTCTGCTTCAGTTGGCAACAGGGCAACAAGCATTGCCTCACTATCCAAACAAACTGTTCGGTCTCTGTGCATCTTTCTAACATCCATACTACCTGAGAACATTACGTCACTATCCAGGAAGACCTTTTCAGTCTTTGAGGGAGTGATGAGTAGAAAGACAGAGATAGGAAAGAGAAAGCAGACCAGAAGAGGTACTTGGGTGCTCTTTTTCCAAAAGCCAAATTAATGATAGAGAAGTATAACTCAGCTAACAGTTCCTTAATTTTCTAAGAGAGGATTTAAAATTGAGAGTAGGCTTCTTTAGGAAAATATCCTTAATTCCCATGTAGTACTTTTTAAGAATGCAGAGTGTTTTAGGAAGCATAAAATATTCAAGTTGGATACGTTACCTCTTCTGAAAACATACCATCTGGGTTAAGGAAGCAAAGTATGGTTTTAGTTTTGGTTTAAAAGGGAAATTACTTTATGTTATGACTCATCAGAACAAGTTAATTTTCCTATTATCATATTTTACCTTAAAGCTATAATTTTATTTTAAAATCTGAAACACTACATCTGGGTTGCATTCTGGAAATGAAGCATTTGAAAAACAGAATAACTCCCTTTCCCTCATATTTGCAAGTAATGAACGTCAATATAGTGCTTTGGCCTGCAGTAGTATTATAGAGTGCCTATAAGCAATTTCAATAACATTATCTAATTAATTTTCCTGACTTACCAAGATACACGTAGGGAGTTATTTATTTAACTTCTTTTACAACTGAGTGACAATTAGAAACAGCTTGAATGACTTTCCCAAAATGTTGCCAAACATCATTTGCAAAGGCAGACTTAAAAAAATCTTTTCTTGGGTTCTAATATAATCAAAAGTTCCTCTTGTCGCTTTTATAATTATGAAGGAATGTGTTCTTTCAATTTACTTTCTTTCACGCATAAAAATAAGCTCTGCAACATTCTTATGTCTCTGCATTGTGCAACTCTTGAAAGTTCTGTGAAGATTGCTGTATTTACTCAAAGTTTTAAAAGATCTCAGCCCATCATGAGAGTGCTTGACCTTTGCCAATAACCCAGGTACTCAATGCATCACCTCACTGCCTTCCCGACATGCATATAAAACAGTGTGACTTTATATTTCCTTTTCCAATTACTCACAATCTAATTTAAGTTGTGTTTTGCAAGCACTTTTTTATTTTCCCAAATGACAAGTGTATTAGCTAAAACTGTCAGCCTAGCTGCCAGCTCCCCAAAGCAAACCCAACAGGCTGTGACCTCATGCATGCAGCATGCAGTACTGACTATGAGCAGGGGGCTCCTAGGAAATAGATGTGAAGCCTGAGCCCTGTCTTAGCTGCTTTGGTTAGCATGTTTTATGATAAAGTTTATCTCATTATGAGAGGGAAGGGGGAAATCTTGGTCAAAGTCCAACTCTAGAGCCTATGTTGAGGCTGAACTTCTCTGCTCTCCAAGTCTGCCATATCAAATTAGGGAGAATAAAACCGGCTGCTTGCCTGATTATTTATAACATCACAGGAAACTTGGAATGACTTATTAAGTATGGAAATAGTTCTCTTTCCTCAGAAATGGATCTTGCTTTGCCAAGATACACAGTGACTGACTGTGTGTAAGAGTGGTACACAAATACCTTCCACATTGAAAGTTATTAAAATATAGCTGGCCTCATTTATCAGCACTTAGATGATATGCATGTACCCACACTAATACCTTAAAAAAAAGGCTCAAGAGAGCCCTGCTCAGTATTTTTAGGGGAAGAAACAGTCTGATAGTCATAGTAGGAAATGTTGTGTTGGATTTAATTTCTAACTCACTTAGTGACCATATAGATAGTTATCCCATCTCTCTATTCCAGAACCCTTAACACAAGGCAAAAAGCTGACCTATAGGTGCTGTGAACATGTCTTCATCAAGAGCTTTGATTCAGAAAATGTGAATATTTCATTTATGAAGAGGACTTAAAATGGGAAAATAGCACATAGTATTTGAAAAGAAGCTGTGTAGAATAAGTAGCATAGACTAGAACCTGTGTCTTCATAGCCCAGTAATGCTGGCTACAGTACTTATTGACAGATAATTCACAGAGAAAACCTGAAAGAGAGAGATGGAAGAAGATAAATTTCATGGCTGAAAATAAATTAATTCATCCCATTCTCAGTCTTTCACAATGTTGTAACTACCTGAATTCAAAAACAATATTCCAAAGAGTGCAGATTTGGACATCTATATGACTGTGACTGTCCACCTTAGACTATAATAACAATTGCAAGAGGAGTGCAAGCCTGTAGGGTTATAAGGAAGTGAGAGAAAGCAGATATTGACTAAAATATCAGGGAAAAAAATATATTAACTCTGGATTTATTTTTTTCTTGTTATATATAACTACTTCTAAACTGTCTATATAAATAAAAATGAATATTGTTGGTTTGTCTTGTCTCTGCATCCTTGCTTCCTTTGCTGGTAGTTCTGTGAAAGAGGAATTTTTCTCAGCGATGTCAGACTCATTGTAATCTTTGTGAATGAAATGAACAAAATAAGCTATCTCTAGAGCTTTGACTTTCCTGATAAAACTGATTAGAGGAAGGGAGTGCACACAGAGTTTAAAGTAAAAGAGGACTGATCTTTTATATTTACATTTCATCTGCTAAATAGAACTTTTTCTGTAGCTACCAATGTCCTTTAATTTCTGACACTGACCAGGAGTTCTTTGAAATAATTGTGGAAATTCAGTTTCTTAATTTTTCAAATTATTTTCTGCCCACTTGAGAACACTAGGATCTAACTTCCTTCAATGAGGTATTCATAAAAAAAAGGCACTGAGCACACATAGATCCCTAGTGCAAGGTTCAATATGCTTTAGCTTGAACTTTTAAAAATCTGGTTAAATCTTATATAATAATCTGTCCAAATCTTAAAAAAAAAAAAAAAAGCGGACTCCTCACTGACTTAGTGTCTCAAAATTAGATCCAAGTGTGAAGAGTGAAATTAATGGCTCGGCGTGGGACATCTAAACTTTCCAGTACAACTCTTAAACATAATTCATATCAGCCAATGTGTTTGATGGTGGATGTCTAATCTACACATTTGAAAATGTCAGAGAAGGAAGCATCTAAAATTTTGTCTTTCTTCTGAATTTAGGCAGTTATCCATGGTCCAAATTAGGTTCTATGGAACTAGGATTTGCAACCAAAATGCTTTGCTGCATTTCTATATGTAAGTCATACGGATTGTCAGCTGACAACTCTCTCCTGCTTCTTTTTCAGAAGATAGCCAGCAAGAAGAGGGAGGAGGAGGAGGAGGTGATATTACTAAACACGTTTCGCATAACAGCCTTGCTATGAAAGTACTTGCCGCCTTCTCCTGACCTATTTTTGAATGAAAGTGACTGTGGCAGATATGCCATGTGCTGGCATGGATGCTGTCATTATGCGTGAAGTGAGCTCGGAGCACACCCACTGCACTGGGCCACTGGGCAAACTTAGCACAAGGACACACTGTACTGCATCCCAGATGGACTGAGTGGGGAGGATGTGCATTTCATTCAGCTGAGAAGGTGACATATTTTGATGTATGCAGAGACACACCAAGTTAGAAAACTTAGATGCCTATGGACTCTCAGACATGTGAGTAGATGGAGTTTTTTAGGTCACCCTTTTGGATATGTTTAAATTACACTATAAGTGTATGATAGGTGCCTAAGTGCTGTTTCGGATCTCTCTTTGGATTGGCTGGGTATTGACTCTGCATAAGAGTTTTGGTAATTTTACTTTTCAAGGTTCTAACTAGCATTGTGCAACAATGTGCTGTAGCAAAGAAACAAGAAAAAGTCTGATCTGAGAAAATTATTTTTACTCTGTGTTCTGGAACACGATAAAAATTTTAAGCAAGCTTAGATTTTACCCAAAATAGCTTGGGGGGAAAAGCCACCATAATTGTTTAGACCTTGAGCTCCAACAGTTATGCCTTTTTAATTTTGAGATGTTTCTGTACAAGTGGGTTTGTTTATTTTGTTTGTGGTTTGTTTTTGTGTTGTTTGTTTTTCTTTCAGATGCTGTATATCATTCTGTAATGGTTGTCACTGTCTAAGCAGGTAAATGTCAGAATTCTATTGTTCTGAGATATCTCACAAAAATATATTGACAAGAAGGAAGACTGTAACAAAGAAAATGGTGTATAGAAAAAATGTAGGGACACTTCTGGCTTTCCCCATGGCTTAAGAATTATCTTACATACTCAGAGACTCTTATGAATATCTTTATAACTCTTTAAAAGACTCTTAAGTACAAAGGGTAAATCCTTAAGGTTAACAAGATGAATAGTGGGGTAGTAAAAGAGATGCAGACATAAACCACTTTAGCAGGAAAGGAAAAGACTAATTCCCTCCACTGCCAGGTTTCCTCAGTTTAATTACATCTCAGTAAAATTAGCATACTCATTCAACACAAAAAGTTTCAGCCCATTTTTTCTTTCTTTTTTCTTTGATTTTATTTTTGCGTACTTTTGAAGACTAAGCTGAAGTGCAATTAGAGTACCTTGAGTTGTTTGTTGTGTGGAACTCTCATGTGTTCAGATCTCAAAGACCTGAATCCTCTCAGCTGATCCCTTGGCTCATAGGCCTGGTGTCCAGCAGAGATAGATAAGGGCAAGAATATGTGATTGCAAGCAATTGACTTATCCCAGTTTAATGAATTCCCACAAGGAGTAATTATGATTTTCTGCCTCCATCATAAGGGTTCTGAATAGTAACTATTCAAAAAGTCTGAAGACAATAAAAGGCTGCTAGACAGAGCTTAAGTATTCCTCGTTTGTTGTTTTTAACAAGACATGATACATCATAAGCACGAAGATCTACCCTGAGCCCTTTTAAAGTGTGGTTCGTTTATGCACCTCTACCAATATCTGGTCAAATTTGTGGGTTATGGGCAATAATCAGTTAATCCACAGAGATGGTAGTGTAGATGGACTCCTTTTGATGAAACCAGAACTTACTTAAACTTCCTGAGACTTGAAGTGGAGCCAGTTTTCCAAATTTTACTGACGTTTTTAGGACAGTGTTTAACCATTAAGAAATTATATAGAGAGAAATTTGTATGCATATGTTTAAATACATATTCATACTCACTTTTATTTTTGCATTTTTGAATTCCAACTGGCCCCTCTCTTGGTATATCTTACCCAAACAGAAGAAGGAAGTTTCAAAAAGTTTCCAGAAAAGCCAGCTGTCACTGCATTTCCTGAGCATCTCCACTGTGATCCTCTGAGTCTGTGAAATACTGCTTGGGTCACTAGGGGACATTCCTCACAGAGCACTGCTCTTTCTGCACAGATTATCAGTAGTCTTTATACTGAGTCTGGTTTAGAGATATTTTTAGATACCCAGCAGATTAGAAGATGGGAGTGAGCTATATTTTGTTTTCTTTTGTACTATGTGTTATCCATTTCTGTAGCTTGAAACTCTCAAACAGTAGCTAAGCTGAGGAAACTGAAGGAAGCTATATAAAGTTTGATGTCAATGAATACAGTGACTCTTCTAAAAGGATTTTATCTATATTCTCAATACCATATTTCTTTTTTTTAAAAAAAATATTATTCGCTATCAAGAGAAATATACCTTTAAAATAATATATTTAATCACTCCCACCCTATTACTTTCTAGTTTTTTCTGCCTTCTGTTGCAGTTGTCAGTCTTAAGCTACTTCTAGAGAGAGACAAAGATAATCAAGAAGAACTGGAGATCTGTTGATGCTGTATGATGACACATTGGCAGTTCTATAAGTGTCACAGAACTTCTTACTGTGACATTTTTCTTAATAAAGGCAGTGGCTTTGTTGGAAACTGTGTGCATGCTTATACGAGGGCTAAACTTGTTTCTAATTATCTGGCACAATTGCCATAGCAGAGCATGCTGTGTATGCCAGCACTACACAGATAGGAAGTTTGTGAGAAGAGACACATTTGGGATTTCGAATGTGAAAAGCAGATGAGGAGTTCACCACGAGGCAGGGGTGTGAAAACTTTACTTACAAGTTGTTTTTTTCCCACTGTGTCCTCCCCGCAGTTGACAGAGTAATAGAGTTGTAATGGTTTGCTTACAGGCAGTCAATTAGGCACCTACAGTTACTCCACAGGGTGTAGATATTACATGAGTGGCTTATTCATAAATAAAAAGAATTACTGCACGTTTTGCTCTTATGTTCTCCATTTCTAAACCTCACTACATTATTTATACCAAATTTTGTCACATTCATATGCAAGGTCTTTGTTTCCTTTTCTGAACTTTTTATTATCAGGGTAGATGACATAGACTGATTTGTGATATCCCACCCTAGCACACAGCACATTTCTTTCCTTGCATTAGTGGTACTAGAATTCACATGCCAAAGGGTCAGTTTTGAATGGAAGAACTTACAGGAAGACCATTAATCTGAAAGAATTAGTAATGCTGAATTGGTATTATGAAACCTGAAATTTGGAATTACACTGAGTGGTTTTGAAGGGACACTGCCATTGGGGATAGTTTTAAAGAGGTATCGGTCTAAGCTTCTGAGAGTTCATGAAAACTGAGGGTCAAATATTACATTACACCTTTTCCATATGAATAGGGAATGAATGTACAGTGTAATTATTCCAAAACGAGGAATGGCAATCACTATCCATACTTTTCCCAAGCAGCTGAACACAATTCATAGCAATATAAGTACTGAGAAAGAATATATGTGGCCTATGCTGGAAACACAGTTTTAGCTCTTTTCTGGTCTATGCAAATGTAGATATATACATGTATGTATATACAAAGAGATAGAAGCATAAATATAAAGAATAGATAATATTTTATAATATTTTAATTACAAAATATGAAATAAGCTAGAATCACAAGCAAAATCAGGATTGTGGTATAAATGTCTTAACACCTCTTAAGCAATTCTTCCTGTCCCCCACCTCCAATTTGTACATTCCAGTCACTGTAATCTCTCGTCAACACTTTTCCCTCTTATCTCCACCCCCATGTCCTTCCCCTCCTTTCTCTTGTCCTTCTCCCACTGCGGTCTTTAAGAGGCATGTGGGTGGGATTGAGTTTAGTCTGTGGGCAGACAGACGGCAGGAAAAGGCTGAATATACAAATGTGTCCCACATGTCCTGACATGTCCTTGTCCTGCACATGGTCACACTTGCTGTTGACAGGATGACAAACTTCAGCTCAGAATCAGTGTCCATATAAAGACAATGATGTCACAGACTATTGTGGAAGAGGGAATGCAGCTATGATATGAATGCCTGTAAGAGGTGTTTTATTTCTTAGGAAGATCATTTCATGTAAGAGATATTTTCTCCATCATTTCACTCTCTTTTTCAATATTTAATTGAACTTTTTTGCACTGTTGGTTTATTTACAAATGTCATTCATATCTATAACACTAGGTATATAAATATGTATAAATAAAGCGCATCTGTTAATAGTCATTGGGGGGTCTTTTTAAAGAGTAATGAGTATCTCCAGGTTATAAAAGATTAAATGTCTGTTCAGAAAACTTTGGATGTTGACATTTGGATGTTGGCACATCCATTGTTATTACATCTAACATTTTCCAAGTTCCATAAAACACTGCCAGCTTCTGCACACTTGCCATGCATTCAACTCTCTCTCCAAGGAGAAGCAGGATTTCATAGTATCTAGTATACAGCAAATATATATCTGTCTATACACACAGACACACAGAAAATATATTTATTTTAGTCACTTATTCATGCAAAAAGAAAAATGAGTATGCAAAGGAGCAATATAAAAAAATATGATTTCTAGACTTTGGGTACATTATTGAACATATCTGTTTGTTTCAGAATGGAGTGTATCTACAGAAGTATAGCTGTTATTTAGCTTGAATACTATTTCACACGCTACCTTTTCTAGAGTGATTACCACTCATTAACTGATTTCTTATAAAAGCTGCAACAGGGGAGTTCAGAAAAAAGACATGAAAAGATAATAGCGCCACACTCCAGTCCAGAAATAACGTGTTGGATGCAGGAGTGTGCTACATGTAACATGTGCTACATGCTATCAGTATTCTCCAGGCTGCTTTTGTCTGAGTAAGCTCAAAGCAGGAGCTGCTTTTCATAAGTACTGTACAGGATACTAAGCACAAACTTCTAATATATGCCTAAGATATCTCCACACCATGGCTGACTGGAATAATGGGTTTACACTTCCACAGATTTTTTTCTCGAAAATATTCTCTTTTTCTTACAAACCTACTTTAGGGCTTTGATTCCTGAAACAGAGTAGCATTTTTTGGACCCCTGTAGAGCACTGTCAGTCACATGGATACCTGACTCAGGCCAATCTAAAGATGGAATTTCTGCAGCACTTAAAGCCTTTTCCACAGAAAGTTTTGCTGTATGTAGTGGGAGCTTAGGAGTGGCATTTAAATCAGTGCAGACAAAGCGAGAATCTAGCAGAGTAATCAGGTCTAGCAGAAAGAGGGAGCTCCGCGGAAAACTAAAGGGTCTATAGCAGAGCAGCATGTAATGAGAATGTCTCAGCACAGCCCTAAATGGAGTCCCTTACAGCTCAGAGTATCTCAGCTGTCAGAGTGATGGGTTCAGAGCTGTTATATGAAGAGTTTACATCTTGAAGGTCAAAGGTGAGGAAGAAGAATATGCTGGAAGTATCTTTTTTTTTTCCCAAAAGTAATAAAGAAAATAAACAAAAAACTCTAAACCCAAACAAAAGCCTACACTTTCCCCCTCCCCTGTTTCCTGATGGTGTATATTTTTTTTAAATTTCTAATAGATGTAGCTTTAATATGTAACAATTTTATTCTACAACTTATTCAAGAATCTGTACTTGAAGATTACTCCCCATCTCAATAGCCATCTGGGCAATCCAGTCCAGTTTGCATAATCCACAAGAACAGATACAGTTTCATTAGAGGGTTAAAGTCCATCTGGTGTATTTGAAATTATCTGACAGAACTACCTCGGTAAATGAAATTAAGTTTGTAATCAACTTTGTTAACTGTTTTGATAAATGTTGCCATTCTCTACAGAATATAATTTAGACAGTTTTAATAAGAATATTTAAAATCAAATGCCTAAACCCCTCAAGTTTTTAGCTGCAGGCAACAATGCCAGCTAAAATTTCTTGATTTGAATGAGAAAACAGGGTTTACTAAAGTGTTTTAATTTTACATTTTTAACTGATCTGGAAACTATATTTAGAAAACACTGCCTAGAACACCTCAGTCTTCCAGAGACATCCTACATTGCCATCCACTAAAGAAGTGATAAGGTAATATACTCCTGACAACTTTGCATGCACACTCATGGGACTTTCTGTTCATGCATAAGAGAAAGAGCCTGATAGCTGTGAATTTTAAATCAAGACACTCAGTTACTCTGACTTTCCATAAACTATTTTTTTGTCTATTGTGTGCTGACATAGGGAATCAAACCAGATATCCTTTCTGGACAAAAGCCCAACCAGAACCAGGTTAACTTGAATAATTCACATGTTTTGAATGCACACTGAGTTTCCTACACACCAGTTTCACTAACAACTTGGCATGCATACAGTGGTGGCACCATTTCAATAGATAGAGGGTCACAGGATAGTTTTTGTGCTGGATTCTGTTTCCTGAAACCTCTTTTGCTTAAGGGATCAGAGCACAGGCTTCCTGGAGTTTCCTTTAATTGTTTGCGGAGATCTATGTTGCGGCTACTGAGCAGAAACACTGTGAAACAGACAACTTTAGTGGGCTTTGATGTATTTTGACATTTTATTTTATAATTCACATGCATAAAGAACCTATTGTATTTAACTCTTCTGTGACTAGGCTGTGGGTAAGTGACTTCCTAGACCAAATGTGACAGACCATCACCACTTTGATCTACCAATCAAAGTTCTTTAGCAGTTCGGTCAGTAGCAGTGTGTACTTCTGAAACAGATTGCAGACACAACATCTTCACTGCAGTCATGGGTGAACTTGGTTTTGTGCATAGTTTTGAGATAAGTTTACTGAGCTGTCAATGTTGTAATCTAAATGTACAATATTAACATCAGCACTAACAGGTGGGACTGATGATTAGAAAGAGCTATAATTTTTGGAGAAGCCTAATTTGCATAGTCAATGTGCCTTCAGAGTGTCTAAAAGACAACATTACAATGTAGCAGGAGATGCTACTGCTGTATCCTTCTTCAAGCTATTTAGAAAACCCCCTACAACAGACATACTAAGCAATACAGCAAAATCATTCCTCTTTCCCTTTACTTAATCCCAGTCTTGGTGAAATGTTGCTTCACATCTTGTGCAAAAGGGCCAAAATCAGTGTTAAATAGCATTGTAGAAGGAAAATAAAGGAGAAGGATTCTGATTTAGCCAGATGTAGGAAGGGATACAATGCAAAGATTTATGTAACTAATAGTCCCACATCTCCTCAGCTGATCAGTGCATTATTCTTCTGCCAAGGCTTTAAGCTGCTGACATTCAGCTGGCTACTTTACTTATTTCAGTGTCTAAATGTTTGAGTTTACACTTCAAGTTGAAGTTTTGCAATCTTTCTGCAACATTTTTCAGCTGGCTTCTCTCATTGCAATATCATTGGGCCAGTAAGTATGTAATCCATTTAAAAACTGCTTAAAAAGGAAAGATAAAAAAGACAACACATAAAGAGGTAAACCTTTCACTGCTTCAAAAATAAGATGAATAGGATAATTTCTGACTCATAACATCATATCCCAGTAATTTCTGACACATAACATCATATCCCAGTAATAGTACCTCAATTGTTTGGAGAGGGCTTGGTCAACATTCTAAACAATGATAACCTACATTTACCAGTATCCAGTAGGTCAGATGTGAATTGAAGTACCCACTAGAGACTATGGGCCTTATCTTTTTTCCCCTTGGATGATCCATCATTGAAACACTTAAGAATGTTTCTTGTCATCGTAACTCACTGGCCTACTCTCAAGGGCTTGTCATTGGACCAATATTTCCAACAAGTGTTCCTCTTGAAAGAGAAAAATGGAAGGAAATACCCGCTTAAAGTTTAAATTCAGCCTGAAAGAGATGACAACAATATATTGATTTTTAGTTTTAAGCATTCTGTGTTTAAAGAAATTACTGTATCTAATACTTGTAAACTGTTGTGGATGTTGAAAAAAAATGCTGAAAGCAATATATGATGGACATGGTCCTGTGTCCACTACATTTAAAAAAAAAAAGAAGTACTATTTGCTTTAATGAGACAGAAGTAAGTTTTATTTCTCATTGTCCAGCACTGATTTAAACATAAATTCTGCCAACTGGACTAACATTGAAAGCACTGGAGGGAGAGACAGAGCTTAATTACTACTGGCTGAGTAAAGCAAAATCCACACTAGGTGTTTACAAGAAATTCCCTTTTATTGTGCTTATGCTCTTTTTTTCATTTCTTTCGTATGAATATTCTAGAGAACAGGTTTCACTAGAACAACATAAATTCAGCACACATTACAAATTATTTGTAGACCTTTTATTCACACTCTTGAGAGTTCACATCAGGATTTACAGGCTTATGTCAAATGTGATAACTTAGTCTGCCAGTGGCATGATGACTCAGCCTACATTATGGTGAGCAAACATTACCCCATAATTTTATAACTAAGAAGAAAGTATGTGTCTAAAATGAAAAAAAAAAGTTTATCTAACAAAAGTTAAATAAAGAAAAATTACACAATCCTCTCTCAGAAGAATTGGAAGCTTGATCTAAAGACGTTACCAGTAGTCTTACCTCAATTTAGGCTATTTTAGCATGTGTTAAAAGTACAATCAACTCTTATCCAGGATTATGCTTGATGTTAACCATCTAGCTAACATGTGGTGAGTTCTTAGCTTTTTTGTTTGTTTGTTTTTGGCTGCTAAAGAAAAAGGATTAGGTGTTCATTTGTAATTGTCTAGCATGGAAGAGATTTTTATATAATTTTCATGAATAAGTTTGAGACCACCGCTTATATTATCTAACTTTTGGTACCAATCAGAGGGCTTATATTCTTACATAGTTAATTGAGAAAAATGAGATACCTCTTCATAACACATTTCAGAACTTGAGAATTAAGTTTTTTGTCTGAAAGAGAGGGATGAATAATCTACCTCTTTGATTTTTTTTTATACCTAGACAAAGTAGATAAGTACCTTAATTATGAACCTATGTATGTGTGGTATAAGTATTTCTGCACAAAATAAGTCCAAGCATTTCTCTTTAAGGCTGTTGACATGCTCTTCTTCACACAGACCAGATAAATGGGTTGACCACGGGTCAACAACCCCTATCAAAATCAAAAGTAGTTCCATGAATTTCTTACAGGCAAGTTGCAGACAAACTGTTATACTCATACATCAATGTTAAAAACAGATTGAATAGCAAGAATATTTGAAAAATTATTGTATACTATCAACTAATTCAAAAAACAGAAAAAGAGGATAAATTTAAAAACATTTAGTAAAAGTGGTTTACTAAGCTGTCATGATTATTAACTAATGCTTTTACAGGCATATTTTCAGTTCTACTTTATGACAGGGAGAAATCTTGTCCAGACAGGCTCAAATATAAAATGATCTTTCATTTTATTAAAGTGACTTTCCTTCATTATTATCAATGAAATTGAGTATTTAAAATTAAATTTTACCTATTAATGAGAACTTACAGCCTTCTGTTTGTATTTTTGGACTCATGGTGTCATTACAGTGACATAGTTTAAGGGAAAGAGAATTAGCATTTGCAGAAAATGGGTTTGGTTGGAATTTTTTTTTCTTTTTGCTTTCTGGTGGACAAACTAATGCAGTCAGAAAAAGTGGACAAGCTTTAATGATCAGTATCTTGCTGAAAAGACAGTTCATCAGAAATACTGTGTACTTTTTTTTCTATCTGTATCAGCATTTTTAAAGCTCTTTTCTCTCCTTATAAGCCTTTCTTCCAATACGGTTTCAAATTCCACAAGTAGTCAAATGACCATTAATGTGGAGGACCAGCCTTTCACCTTTCCAGTTTTGCAAATTGTTAAGACCTCTCAATGATCATCTTCAACCCACCAGCTGAGTGACAGTCTTTTGATGCTTCATCTTTGATATTTCATGACCAACTGGTATATATATGTGTGTGTATCACAATCACTTACATGATTCCCTTATCATATATCCATTTGCAAAAGTTCTCTAAACAAGGACTGAAAAATACAGAAGCTTCCACTAACAGTAGGAGCTATTTCCTGTGTGCTGAAGACGTCTCTTTTCTCTTCATGAACTGAATGTATCTTCTTGGTGTTCAACATCAAGATCATCAAAAAAAGGCTCAAATTTACTTCACTAGAAAATAATGTGAAGCTGAATTTAAGTAGAAGCAGTCTTTTTGAGAGCAAAAGAAAACAAGGTGCTAAAAACTCACTTTTAAATTTTGGCATGCAAAAAGTTAAAAAGTTTAGCCTACTGTATATTTGTATTTCTTCCATGATATTTGGAGATAGATTCCTTGGACATAAGGAATCTGGTTTGCTATGTAACCATATTGCTTTTTAAAAGAATCCTTATCTTTATGTCTAATTTCTCAGATATATCATTTGAAGCCTAGTCATTGCTCATATTATTCAACACAGGTATTGACAATAATTAAAGTATTTCCAAGGAATTCTTGAGAACCAAGTGCAAAGCTTAAGGGTAAGGGGAAGTTGTTTGCCAATTTCAGGGATGCGGCATTAAGCTAAACAGCAAGGGATAAAGCATTTTGGTGTGCAGCACCCCAGAGAGGGTGAGAGGTGCAAGAGAAAGAACTAATGAAAGTTGTGATATAACAATTTTGGATAGGGATGGGTTTGGCTACTACTTTGCATCTGGTGTATTGTTAAATCTCTGTGCTATTGTGTGCAAATCTAAGTGGCAAGAAAATTAAAAAAAAAACAACAAAAAAACCCAAATGATTTGAAATTATTTGAAAGACTAATTTCACAGAGTTCTGTTTTTTCCTGCAATGAATCATATATTCCATTTATGTCCTGTCATTACTGATTACTGCATTGTTTTAAATAACACTTAAAACCAGGTAGTTTACAAAATAGAAGTGGAATTACCTTTTATACTGGGATTAAAAAGCCCACACCTATAATTTAAAAAAAAAAATTAAAAAGGCAAACCATGCAGATGCAATTATTTTACCCTAAGGAAATGAAACCAAGGAGAGAGAAGTAATTGCTTAGAAATTTTTCACATTTTAATGGTTGTACACCAGGTATTCTCTGCAATCCTGATTCACAATTTCTATTAATTTTTTGTGTTAGTTCAGCCCTCGAAGAAAAATACTATTTCAATTTTCCATGCCATATTCAAGTTTCGTATTGAAAACAAATGTGAACCCTGTTTAAAATAACAACCTTATGTTACATTTTCCATAAGTATTTTTTTCCTTTTCCCTTTTAAGTCTGTAATTCTTTCTGTCTGATTTTATTAAGTGTGTGAAAATGTAGGCAGGCTGCCCAGGTCTTGGAAATTAAAGTTCCCCAAGTAGCTAATGTGATTGCATGAAATCCAGAAGCTCAACAGCTAAGAAAGAGAGAACACATGACAAACTGATCCTACTTTGTATAAGTAGAAATTGAGGATATCCCCATCTACTGACATCCTTCCAATCTGAATTCTGAAGTCTATTTGTCATGGTGGTGAAATGAGGAGCAAAATTCGTATTAGGCGTTCCATTTTGCGTGCTGTGGAGAAAGTAAAAGTCACACAATCTTTTTGCTTTCATTGATATGGAAGGCATAAGAGCTTTTAATAATACATCATTTAAAAATGTATTGTGTTTGCATGGCAGTGTGAATATGAATTATATAGATATTTACATCTATTTCTACACAGTGATCATCACGGTTATTTTTTCTCCTGTTCACAGATACTCTTACAAACAAAATGGCAAATTAGATGAACAGTGCACTAAAATCTAAAATTTTGGTGACAAAAATCAAGAGACCAGACAGATGAAAACATCCTTCAACTTCCTAAGCCAGGCAAAAGGCACCGTGAGGAACTGCATTTTTTTTAATTGCAAGAAACATTGATGTCTGGGTACGGGCAGTCAAATATCAGAAGTGGAGAAAAGATTGTAAAGAGAAGAAGGAAAAATCTAAACCGAACCATCATTGTGGATTGAAGGCTGCCCGCCCATCGAGTGAAGAGAGAGTTGAAAGTTTTAAAATTTGCAGTTAGTTACTGGTTCTCTGTATTAGAGTAGTTATAATTACATTTCTATTGTTCATTTGTTCCTATTGGTTACTGTACTCCAGTTCTCCCCCAGTTACAACCCTATGATTGGCCACCCTTTTCCTTTTATCCTATTGGCCAGCCTGTGGTCCAGTGTACCTGCGCCATATATGGCTGGCCTCTCCTTTGCCCCTCCTACTCCTTGCCTTATATGGTGAAGCCTGTTTTTCCATTATATGTCGCAGACCTATGAAGCTCCTCCCTTAACCACGCCCACTTTCTAGAACCTTCTCTAACTGACCCTATAAAAGCCCATGCTCCCTCAGAATAAACGGTCATTTTGCTCCAACCCTCATGCAGAGTGGCTCGTCATTTCTTCCCTCCTCAGGTCTGTGTCACATTGCTACTGTAGCACTGCTATGTTTGTGGAGGCCAGGGGTGAGTGTCTGGGAGTGTGATGCTTATCTCCTATGAGACAGACCTTCAAAGGAGACCCTCTTGCACAGACCCACCAGTTCTCTGAAGAACACCTCACTCTTAGCAGGGGTGCCTCCAAAGCATCTTCCCCCCAGTCCACTCTAGCCCAAATGATTGTATGACAACAAGCCCATCCTCTGACCCGTTCCTGCAAAACCAGCACAACTGTGCAAAAAGCAGCCTGCAAAAAGAGTGTGACTGTGCAC